>JAGFPH010010986.1:0-13028 GCA_018207615.1 Philaenus spumarius
ATTTGATAACGCTTTTTCGTTACTCGTATTTTATATTTGTCATTGCCGTAGCAAACAAATATTAACACTTGTTATCGTTGCGCATTACATTTTCTATTTGTTAACTTCTACCGCAACCAGCGTTAAGGAATTTCGTTAAAAAAAACGTAACCTGACCACTTAACCGATAAAGTCAATAACAGCTGAGTGACAAATCCATAAAATTTTGTAGTACATACTTAAAATTATAATTAATAGCACTGTATCTCCAAGTATAACCATGTAAAGCAGATGCTGGAAAACTTGTGTGCCTACTAGTATGTCCTTATAAGCGCATTCTCCTTCATCAGATATGAAGGCGAAAAATGACCATGTGTCGGAAGAAATTAGAGACAAGATGAATTTTTGTCAGTTGTTAAAACTCACCAATAGGTACATTTTCCAAAAGTCCCCGCCCCTCCCCCTTGTGCTAACCCCCCATCCCCATTTGAAGTTCATTTTCCAAGCAGTTAGGTTTTGCTTCATATCTCCGTTGTTAAAATCCCAATGCGTAACTTCTATATGTCATTTTTTTCATCAAGTGATTGTCGTTAAAAAAGGTATCTTGGTAGTTTTACCTAGGGTCAACAGTTTAGCAGCTATTTACTAAAAAACGATTTTTTCTTTGAAAAATATATTTTTTCTTTAGTTTTCCTTACATAACTTTTTTGCTGATGGTAATTTTAAAAAATACTTTAAATACAATTTGTAGTGCATCTTTTAAGCTTTCCAACGATATAATATAACACAACATTTCCTGAATATAGACCCAAGCAATTGCCATTTAAGAGTCTGCTGTAGTGGCGGCCATCTTGGATTTTTATCCCATAAGAGCAATGTTAAATTTCAAAACATTCATTTTTTATCATAAAATTGTTTGCAAGGTCTAATTTTAAGCACAATTACAATACGCATCCGTTTTGCATTTTAGATTTTTTTAAAATGTTTTTCTTTTGTTATGTAATTGGCATTTTGTAAGTACAAAGTTTGAATTTTTTTTCCTAACACAATAAAACATTAATAATGAAAAGTAATTTGCAAGCTGGATCCGAAATTTTATAAAGAATATTCAGTTTTTTTTCAACGCTTAATTACAAAAGATGGATTTATAAAATGGTTTGAGGCAATGTCAAAGCGCTCAGCTGCAAGAAATTGCACTGTTTAGATAAGGAAGAGAAGCGCTTGCGTTTCCGGTTGCTTTCTTATTTACTGGAGCTATGCGGCCGCCATCCGGCCGGGAGCTTAGTAAGCTGCTCTACTCGCACTATTTTAGTTTAACTTCTATAAATTTATATAAAGTGGTATTAACCTATTACATTTTTAAATATAAAATCATTATTTTATTTTAATGCTATCAAGTTTGGATTGGAGGAGGGGGTATCTTGTTATCGTGTCAGGATTCGGAAAATTTAAGATCAAAGCGTGCCGCCAACTGTTATTCACCATGTCTACTAAGTTTGGGTTGGGGGGGGAGGGGTATGTTAGTGTGTGAAATTTCGGATATCAACGTCAACCCAGCTAAACGAATCAGTTGTTTGGGGAGTGTTCCAGTGTTATCATTATTGGTTTTTTTTTGCGTGGTTTACATTGTTTAGTGACAATCCATCCCCTTTTCAAAAGAAGACATTTTCTCTTTGTTTAATCTGAAGGTACCTGAAAAATTTATTTAACTATATTTCGATCGAAATACTATTATTCTTCCTCTATTTTTGTAAATTCTAATTGATTGGATTTTTGTGTTGAATAATGATAAAATCATCGTTAAAATGGATAATCCTGATTTCTTTTGTATTCTATGTAACGAAAATTTTGAAGAAGATACAGTAGTTGTTACAAAAGGTATAAAATTAATAACCGAAGCTAGTTTAAGAAGACGGGATGGGCTGCATGAAAGAATTTAAGGGAAAACAACAGTACTTGTACACAGAGGCCAACAAGTTTACAGCCGCAACCCCATCATCAGAAAGACTCGATGAATCAATTCCCTCAACTTTAAGAACTTTTCTACGGAATATTTGCCAGAAGTTTGATTTTAAAACCAATTGCTTCATTTGCGAAAAAAGCGCAGTAATTAATTTAAAGTGAGCTGTGCATCGTAGGAAGGAAATTCGCCTTGTAGCAACAATAGAAATAAAATAAAATTTACTTAAAATATTTGATGAGCGAAATGATGAATGGGAGGAAAGAGTAAGAAGTGTTATGTTAAGAGTTACCTGAGGCACGTTACCATAAACAATGTCATGATACTTTTCCCAAATCAACATCAGGCGAACACGCTGTAGATAGACCGAGGATGGATGAAGACAACTTTTTATTACTTTGTAAAACTATTGAACAAGGAAATGAAGCCAGTACACTGTTACAGAATTACAAGAAATCATGACTGACTTTTCAGGGAAAGAAAACTTATATTCTGATAAACATTTAAAATATCAGCTGAAAGAGCACTTTAAAGACCGCATTATAGTAGCGTATCCAATGTTTCTGGCCGAAAAAACATTGTGTGTTTATCAGACTCTGCGCACAAAATCATGGACAATTGGTACAAAAAAAAGGAAGAGCGATCCGGAAACAGAAAAGCTTAGAATAGTTTTAGCTGCGGCTGATATCATCAAAAAGAATATTCAAAAGATGGCTTGCATCTATCATACATACCCAGATACAAAAGACATTAGGTCCGGAGGCGAAAATTTAATCCCAAAAACATTAGATGCCTTTATATGGAAAATGATTGCAAAGAAAACCTAGATCCTTTATGTCACCCCTACAAGTTAGATTAGCACTTGTTTGGGTCCATACATTTAATCAACATGCTTTCTTGAATGGATGTGTGTGCGTCATATAACGAAGCAATGACATACAATAATGCATTGATAACTGCGGGATCATTACAAGAAAATTAAGGTGCCTTTATCCAACACGTTTTTGACAACGATGATGTCAACGTTCGAACATTAGCCTAAATATTTTAACGCTATAGGTGAAATACAATGTGTTACGCCCGACAAAAAAAGTTCAAACTATAGAAAAAGTTAAAAGACAATGTAGTGAGCTTTTAACCCCGAAAGTATAAGGATACGAGGGTATGCAAGGAAAACTGGATGTGAGGGATTGAGTAGTATTAATGTGAAAAATTACAATGACATGAAAGCTTGCTTGAATATTACTGATTCCACAATATCTAACTACCTTATTCTCTTTAAATTTGGCTTTGGTTAGAATAGTTTTATGAACGTAATTAAAAAACTAAAAACAAAGACAAATGTGATGGGACATTGTAATGGCTGTTCCTTTTATTAATTTGGACACTTCTAACAATTCAACAATGCTTCACTGCTTTATGTTTTGCAGCTGAAGAGAGCCGAAAATGAAATCCGTCTGCATAGTTACTTTTGCCCAACCTCTATTTTTGAAAGCGTCCGAGATTGTAGCTTCTGCAGAAATATGTGCGAACATTTACAGAATGTACAATTTACAGAATTGTACAGAATGCACAAATATGTGCGAGCACTGAAGTGGATATTCTTACAACAATACCTTGACCATGGATGAAGATTAAGCCACAATTTGATGATAGCTAAAATGTTTATAGTTTAAATATTTTTATCAATAATTTTATAAGATATTTTTTTATTAAACAACAATTTAATCAATCAATATTGTAAATATTTGTAAATAAAAATAGTAATTATATTATTGAAAAAAATAATAATAATACAAAAAAGGGGGTCCGTGATGCTGTGGACAGGCAATGATTGGATAATGGAAAAATACCTCAATATTAAGGTCAGGAGTCAAAACTCCCCCGAACCAAAACTTGCAAATACTTAAAATAACAAAGAAAATCTGCTTATTTTTTTTTAATAGTTCGTAAAATGTTAGTGTGCTAATAGACCTACAGTACCATTTTAAGACATAATATTATGCTATCAGTTCTGGTATAAAAAACAAACTTACTCTGCTTCATTACTAACAGACAGTGAGTGATGCCGCAACAACCAACCACGCATTATGGCTATCTTAGTGTCGGGCGAGCACTAATACTTTGTAGTCTGTAAGTGTTCCCGACCCTCAAAATGTAAAGTTAGGTACATATTTTAAAAGGGCAAGAGGTGCGCTACAACTTTTATTTGACATATTTGTTGATATTATAACAAATAAAAGTGCTGTTTTCTAAAAACTACTTCAAATATGATTTTTCACCCGAACATTTTGCATATTTTAGCAAATTTTGGTAAAAGTATCACTTTTACGCAAAAAAATCTAAAGGACTTTTTTTTTAGAATAGACATAGAGAAATACAATCATACAAACAGAATCAATGTAAAATGAAAAATGGCGGAGTTATGAGCAATAACAAAAATATCCTCGAAATGGATGTTCAAGGGGGGCTAGAGGGGGGAGCACAAGGGGGGACAGGCAGGGACTTTTGAGGAAATACTTCCCTAATTAGGTCCTAACAACTGGCAAAAAATCAGCTTGTCTCTAATTTCTTCCGACACAAAACCTTCATTGCCTGGGCTGGTTGTTGCTTTATGATAAATTCAAATTTACATAAATATTTAATTTGCGTCTCATAGAACTTAAAGAACTAAAGAGGGAAAGACAGAAATTCGGATAACTTACGTACTTTTAATTCAAAGTTCCCTATGTTTTCCCACATTATTTTTATTTCAACATATTAAAAGACTATTTAACAATAAATGTGCTTGTGCTTAAATTAATATTTAAAAATGACTTTGCATGGAAAAAAGCAAGAAGGGTTGTATCTTAAAAAATAACGTAGATTGATGGGCTACATTTATTGTTAATATGTTTACAATATATATTGTGTTTTTAGATTTGGAATAAGAGATTAGTGAATAATATAGGGTGAGTTTAAATTATCAAAATACTTTCTGCTTGTTATATGAATCCCGATCTGGCGATAGATTTTTTTTAAGCTGTCTATTGCAGAGAAAGAAGGGACATTTCAACAGTTTTATAGTCCTTTAAAGCATTATAATCATCTATCTTGTTTTTAGTAATATACCAGGTGTCTTAAAAGTACCCTACCCCCTCTTTTAACTTTTGTGTTTGTTAAAACAAACAAATATCCTATGGAGAACGATACTAACTTAGCCCAAAGTGTCTTTTGAAGCAATCGGAAATTTTGAATGTCACCTAAAAATGGGGGATTTTGGGGGCAACTCAAAATTTTTAAATAGAAAGTATGGTCATGTGATACGTCATTTTAAATGTCTATTTAAGACTAGGACAATTACATAAAGAAAATAAAAATCGGACGACCCGAAACAAAATGGCGGTTTTAAACGTATATTTTCGGCGACTGTTCACGAATACGAGTTGGAAGATCGAACGTATTCGAGAACGGGCGCCGAAAATATATGCTAGACCGTATTTGTGTATACATTTTAAATGTGTTGTGATTAATGTTGTTTGAGTGTTTGTGAAGTGTATTTGTGAAACATTTGATAATTACTAAAATGAAGAGTCGAAACGCGTAATGTGAGTAAGAAAAGAGATATACTAACTACATCAAACCAAGGATAGTTGACGGAATTCACCATAAGGTAATTAGAAGTATTGTCATTAACTATCCAGTAAGGCTCCTAACATTATAGAATGAAAAACCATTATTTGATGGCATTGAAAAATATGAATACTAATAAAAATATTGCAAAACATAAGTCGGTATGAATCAAATATTGTTCTGTACATTATTAAACATAGTTTAATGAAAATAAACAAAAGTTCAAAAAAGATAATAAAAATAATAATACTTTAAGAATAATAACAAATTAAGACATCATTCAAATGCCATACATAGTAAATAATAATGACTGGTTTTGAAGGGAGGTGTGCTATAATAGAAGAGTTGACTGGATAGCATTTCTACGGGTAATGGTTCGGACTAAAGTACGGTATATTCAAATCCGGCTATTAACAATGGTGTTTCCGGTAAGATATTACCTTCCCTAATCCTATGAAATCATAGTAAGAAAATTAAGCAAAATTAAATGATATTAAACAAATATCAGACAACAGAGCGTCACTAGTAAAGTTCTACGAATTCTTTTGGTTGTTTATTACCCACAATATAAAAGGTCACCCCAAGGATGTTACCTTTTCCAGGTCAGTAAACTATGGTTTAGAGGCTTGCAGTATGTGTTTCCTTTTTTCAGAAGAACCTTCTTACAAGTACCTGACGCTCTGCGCCTCTTGAGCACAAAAAATAATACTGACCCCTAACCATCCGCACATGTTTTGACTAGATTGTAAACCGATGTTATATTAGTTGTCTTGCTCTAAAAAAGGTAGCATTTCGCTGTTGTTACAAGTGGAAGGAAAAATAATCTTCTTTTCCTTATTCTGTGTTGCGATGCTTAATTTCTACATTTTTTAAAGAAGATAATCTAACAATTGATTTATATTTTTGTACTATGAAAATTGTGTTATTCAAACATTACTTTCTATCAATAAGTATATAGAAAGTAGTTTATTCATCCAATATAAATAAATTAGTTTTTAAAATTGCAGAACTAAATGATTATTATAAGACAATGTGTCGTTCCCTTTTAAAAGATAAGAAATTGAAGTTTTCTCTAGAATTCTGAATTCTTTCTAGAATTTTGTGAAAACGAACTTACCGGTACTATTACATTTGTAAGAATGTAGTTCATTGAACTGCAATAATTATGTATAGTTTGCACAGTTGCCTTCTAGTTTGACAAGTAAAGTTACAGAGATGTTATTCTTAATTGTATCAATATTAATACATTTTTATGTGTAATAATATTTACATCAGCCTGTTTTATAGGCCTACATTTTATTTCAGAAAAGTTGTATGTTTAATAGGAAATGGCTTTTTTTAGACACATGATACACACTTGTAAGAATTTTATGTGAGGGTATGATTCCTATAGTCAAATTCAACTCAGAGTGAGGCGGAAGTTGAAGCCTACCGAGGGTCAGCACGGTCGACTGGTTTCCGCTCCACTTCTACCTGAATTTTAATTTTTATAGTAGCGTTATGCAAACTTTTTTTATAACAAGATAATATAAAAATAAATCACATAACGTTGTGTATCACGATCGTCTGTTTATTTTGATACCAAATTTGAAGTAAATCGGTAAATGTTGAGTAATTAAATGGCATAGCTTTTAATGTAACTAAGAACTATTGAAGGTGTTTTTAATTACTCACCTGAGGTGAATTTTACTATAACTACAACATTTAACAAGAAAACTCAGCTTTGTAAAACAATCAAAAGATGAATGAATACAGAACTCAAACATCTGTGTTTAGAAAAAAAATGCCTTTATTTATCTTTTGGCAAACTATTTTTCAAGTTTAATTAAATTAGATGAAATCGAGGTCAACATCTCATTAGCTGTTCTTGTAAACATTCAAAAACACTCAACAACACTCTTTTGTTTATTAGAAGTGTAAAATATTGGATTTACAACTCCAATCTTCATTGCAGCTATAATCTTTAACAATTTATTAAAACCTACGTAGTCATAAACGTGGTTTTGATAGTAAGCATAACTTTGCTAAATAGTGTACATGAATAGGTAGTTTTATAATTATTGGAGGTTAGTATATTTCTCTTAATGGTTAAGACCACTTGCAGATGGTCATGTTACTAATCAAAAATGACAGGTAACCTTTTATGAGCCCAAAGTCCACTAACATTTTCTGACTGATGGAAGTGATATTTTTACTTTTTTGAAATTATCTGATATAGTTATATTATACAGGGTGATTATACAATATGACCATTATTGGGATCTCGAACTATCAGTTTCTCTAAAAACTTTAAATTGGAAACCTTCCCTGGATCTATACGTACATTAAAATTACGGTTTTACCGTATTTTTAAATTTTTTTAAATACAAAAAAATATATTATTTCTTTTTTGTGTGTTATATAACATATTATTTTATGACCCTTTTGTTCGTTGGTATTTTTATCTAAACAGGTTTGTTTACAGACAACAGAGTGCTTCATGTAGTTCATGCTCTTACAAAGTTTTAAAGGTTTTATAATGTCGACATTAAAATAAAATTCTTGATGATTTTTATTTACATTTATAATCCTTAAATGAAATTAAGAAATTACAATAGCAAACAATAACTACTTTTAACCTATCAATGATAACCAAGCGTTATAAGGATACAAAGCCCATGATATTAAATGTTAACTCTCTAAATATATAACCTATATATTATAGGTACATCTTTAACTCTCCTTTTTCCTTTCTTATATAATCGTATCATACAGAGTGTTTTGGAACTCTGTATTCCCGCTTTATTAGGGGAGTCCGATGAATATAATATACCTTGTAAACATATGTCTGAAAGGTTCTTTGTCTGTCTTTTTTTCCAGAACTATTTATAAATCGGATCTCATTTGAGATATTCGCTCCAAACGTGGTAAAAAGATTGATGTACGTGGGCATTTTGTAATTGTCTACCAAGTAGAAATGAAAATCACAATGTTTAGTTTGATAAACAAGAATAAAACATTTAATTGCAAATCGGCCTTTGAAAATGTTTTCAAATCTATACAGAGTACATGATTTCACCGTTGGCATCTTTTAAACTATAAATCTGACAGCAAACATTAAATTGGGAACCTTCCCTTGATTTTAGCCTCCTTTTTAATTTCAGATAAAAGTAAACAGCAGAATAAAATTACAAACTTTGTAATTTTTACGTAAATAGAATCCTTTATAAACTAAATCAAAGCCAACATTTTAAATGTATATAAGTTTGTTTGCCAATTAATTGGCCAATGAGTTTACTACTTTAACTACAAATTTTGTCTAAGATTTCGTGTGAACAACCTTTATTAGCCAGTAGCGTATGGAAAAGAGAAAACTTTTTAAGCTGCCATTTTGAAACGGTATAGCGCATAGTATAAATATTTAGTAGGAGATTTATATTATCATATTAAATTCAACGGCTTTCTTACAGTGAATACAAACTATTTTAGGCCTATACAAAAAAAAAAAAACTATTTTAGGGCATTTGAGTAATGTGGGTCTTCCATCTTGAAATTAACTAGTTTTTAAAAGGAAAGGTGGTTGTGTGATCCCTTTTATTCCACTGCAAATTGTGAAGGGATTTTGTTTACATTCTTCCGTTTTTTGAATTTGTATTTAATTCCAAAATTACTATAAAAATTAGTTCAAGACTATAAGTAAGTCATGCATTAAAAATAATGCATGAAATCTCAATGACATTATGGTAATAAAAGTATTCAAAAATATAGTAATGCCAATTAGTTTTACCATGACATTACACCCGCCTCAGACCCTAAATACAATATTTCGAAAGTGAACTAAAGGGTAAATTATTATAAAAGTAGGAAAGTGGTCTAGCGTGTGGTCTTTGTAGTGCAAAATATGCCTCAATGACAACCCCGAGACCAAAAATGCGATGGGAAACAATAAAAACGTTTGATAATTACTACTTACTCATAAAACTAAGCGTAGAACTTAGAGGTTAAAATTAGTGACATAGGCGTCTGAGTTGAATTTTTATATTAGGCCTACAGAGGAAATGATTTAAAACTGTCTGTATAGCTTGACTCAAAGGTGGTGTAGAAACAAATTCATGGTACAAATTTGTAGGTTAGGTTTTTATTCAGAATCATGCTGGTTCTGATTAACGTTATCAACTCCTATAAAAGCGAGTGCACGTACGTACGTAAGTAACTTATAATATAACAGCTGATTCCACCCATCATCTGTAATACTTAAACAAACCCAACCTAGATTATACTTTAAGGTATAACTTCAATCATTATAATTTCTTGTATAATATAACAGCTGATTTCACCCATCATGTGCTAAAACAAAAGCTAGCATAGATTATACCTTTGGGGTTATGTTTACAACTTTAATCAATAAAAGTCTTGTGAAGTTGATTTTTTTAAATATGAGGTAAAGAACTAATATCTGCTTTAATACGTTATAGGATTTGATTTGAGGTTATACAATGAATATGAATACAACCTTTTATTATCAATATATTCATTTATACAAATTTAAAGAAGAGATACCTATTCGTTTTTCGGAAACATTCTTACATCTTCGTATAACATATAAACATATTCGATTATTAATTTCTTCTTTATAATAATAATAACTTCTAAATCATTTGATCTATCGATATGAAGTTGGAAATCAATTAAAACTTAATATTTTTATCTTTATTTAGATATATAATATAATCTATATAGCCTAAGTAAAAAAATTTAGCAAATAGGTCTACAGTTTTATAATGCTTACAATTGTACACAATTACAGAGTTAAAAATCCCTGTCAGCATAGGTAGGACTAGATTAAAACATGTTGTTTTTAAATAGTGTTTTTTTTTTATTATGTATTTCTAATGTGTATCTAATTAATCTGCCTGTGATTTTTCACGGGGATTTACTAGTATTATTTATAAACCGGGTAAAATGTTTTAGATATTTACTAGGTCACATATACCATACACCCTTGGAGTTGTCGTACGAAGCCCTCTATCTATAGCCATACTCGTTAATCATAAGTTTTGATATTTTTATATATTTATTTAGTTTCAACCGCTGATTATCTTCACTAGCTTCAATAATTAATTACAGTTTTAAGTTAGGCCTAGTCTTGATCTATGTGTACGATTTTGAAGCTACTTAAACTAGAGTTATGCAAACAAATTAACCAAACCAAAGTTATTGTAAATTAATAATGTTTAACTTAATTTGACCAGGAACCAGGGAAATAAGTGAAATGATTGTTTTATTGGTATTTGGGGTTAAAATAATTTTCTGTTCTTTATACATCATATTTAAATATAAGTTTTTGAAATTTATAATTACATAAAATAATAAGAGTTTACACAATACATTTAAGGTTTCTTACATTTCGTGTTTATTCTTTCAAACAAATGCCTAAAACATCGCAAAGTCAATATTTGCATCTTCCCTTTTTCTTGATAAGCCTTTTAATGCTTTATGTTACCTATATGGATTAGGAAAGCTCATGCTTCTTTGGTGTGAATAAATTATTACGTTTTATTGTTGAAAACATAATATTGTCAATAAATCATATATTATTTCAACTTTATAGAAAAGAAAGTGACATCAATATTTATAAGTTACCATCTAATCTATTACAATTGTGGGGATACAAATTAAAATTAGTTTTTTTCTTAATAATATAATTATTTATTTATTATATAATTTGTAAGTTTTTGTTAATACAATGGAAGCGACTAGACAGTCCAGACGTAGTTCTTAATCGCAAGTTGCTCGAGCAATCTGGGCGGGAGCAAAGGATAAAAGAAAATTCTCACACTTAAATATTCCAAGTAGCCTGACTTCGCACGAATTACATCCACTTGTGTCTAGGCTTATCATCTTATTGTAGGTGAAGCATATATAGGCTATTAATTGCAAAAGTTTTGTAATCTTACGAAACATCCGTTTTTAAAGGTATATACAAATTGTTTAGAAACTAACGAAACAATCAACATTTTTTTTATCACATTAGTCATTTAGTTTTTAAGCCCATGCAAAAACCATAATAGAAAAGCTTTTTATAAAATATCACATAAATTAAAATTACAATTAATTATTGTGCCATCATTATGTAAGCATACAAAAAGGGAGACGCACCATCGCTTGGACACCGTAGTGGTGAATGAGAGAGGGCCGTGCCACACTATTACTGTTTCATAAATGTTTGTATCTTTAATAGATTTTCTGTCATGTATGAAAATAACACCACTGGTTTGTTTGAACATTTTATTTGAAATAAACATTTGTTTTAATAGCAACATTAAACTAAACATCTCTTATATTATTTTGAGAATATCCTAAAAACGACACGTATCTTAAAATTCTTAATAAATTATACCGATACTGTAATTTCCAACTGTTGGCGCCAATTTGTGACTTTTGGTAACACCCATTGTATAAAAATCGAGTATCTTGTACAAAATACATACAAAACGATAGCACACACGGAATTTTCGAAATCGTGACCCCGAATAGCTACGTGTGATGTAGCAGGTCTACAGTTATAAATGAGATTACAGTTTATAACTATGAGATTACATTAACTTTATTAGCTATGACTATGAGTGTAGTGGAATGTGCTGAATTTCTAGGTGACATGTGAATCCAAGCCTCGCTTGCTAAAGACAAAGGGCAGTCTGTGTAGGGATGTTGGACCGGTAGCACACGTATAGAAGATAATCATAATTGTAGAACAAATAAGTTAGGTGTTGAATAAATTGGTACACCGCAACTTAAATTGGTGCAGCGGTCATTACATAAACTATCGTAATTCTTTCTATTACGACTATCGTTTTCTTAACCAAAACATATAAAACTATTACGTAATAGGTATCATTAAGCATTATGACCTTTTTACTGTTAAAATCATTCTTTCCGTACACAAAAACGACAAACGTTTTTTTCCGTATAAAAAAACGATACCCCACAAGGATTTTCAATGTTGGATCAAAGTTGTGACCCTTTCGTGTTACGAAAATTTCTTTATCAAAATCTGATTTCTCGTATCTAAATACATATTAAACCATACCCAAAACAATAATTTCAAAAATTTTACCTCAAATAGTGCCCCCAAAGCACTACGACTCTTTAATTGCTAAAATATAGTTTGTCGTACCCAAAAACATAAAACGATATCCCACTCGGTATTTTCAAAATCAATACCCCGAAGCGCTACGACATTTTCCCTGTCACAGTCAGATTTTTCATACGCAAAAACATATACAACAATATCCTTCATGGTATGTATTTTCAACATTTTGATTCCAAAATCGTAACCCCGAAGGGCTACGACCCTTTCCCTAACAAAATCGGGTTTGGCGTATCCAAAAACACGTTAAACGATACCTCACAATGTATTTTCAAAATGTTTTCTCAAATTTGTTAACCTTTCGCTCTACGACTATTTCTTTATCAAAATCTGATTTCTGGTACCAAA
>JAGFPH010010986.1:13519-35944 GCA_018207615.1 Philaenus spumarius
GGAAAAACTCACTTTGCACCTCGACCTTGCGGCCTTGGATTATGGATGAACATAATATGACATTGGGATTCGTTATGGCACGTAGTTAAAATATTTTGATGTGTATATAGTTTTATATTGTTTAAGGAGTTCACACATTGATACACATTTTAAAATTCATATAGATATATATATTATATAACACATAGATAATTCTCATGTTTGTTTGTCATCTATTCACTCTTTGTTAACTTAAAATCTAATACGTAAGTAAGGTTAGAGATCCTTAGGTTAGATCCTAAGAATATCCAAGCATTTTCCTGGTTCACCACCAGTTTTCATATTTTGTAATTTAACATTGCAAATGTGATTACATTGATGATTGTAATATTGTCAGCGGCATTATGTTGAGTATTCAAAAAAATAACATTTTTGCTAAATATATTCACATTTTTTTAATGATTAAAACCTTGAATAGTCTAGTTATTGATTGCCAAAAATAGAGAACCAAATTTAAAAAGTTAAATAATTTGATTCTACATACACCACGTAATCCAAACGTTAAGTTTTCCAAATTCAACATATGTAAGACTCCAAGCCTAAATTACACTATACACCCTCTATCCTAAAAAGGACTTTGCAGATTATATGATTTTCCCTGGCTAAATTTGTATAGTAGCCTCACTTGGGGCAGAGAGGCTAGTCACATCATATAAAATTTCAAATAAAAATTGGAAAATTTTACAATTTAATGCTGGCTTACAAGAAACAACTTCCTTGAACGCAGTTTTCAAATATTTATACTATTATGTCTTGGATCTGTAAATAGAATTCAGTTATGTAGGCCTAGTTCAATCAATAGGCAAGCTTTTATTTGTATTATTTAGGAATTCTTGCAGATGAGGGTGACCATCAAATCTAACTAAACTTCAATTTTTCTTTAATAGTAGGCCTACAAAGAAACTATACAGTTCACTGATGCCGCAAAATCAGATAAAAAAACACAAGTAACTTACAAAAATATAGATTAATTTTGTTTGGTATCCAAGTCACTAATTATCAATAAGTCACCTATGGACTCCGCTACATGACTTAAATAAACAATACTGTAAAGTTATAGACATGAGACGTTAGTTGTCCGACGGCATTGAAACGATGCACATCATGTGTATCGGGATGTGTTTTATGTATTTGTGTTAATGTTATATGTTTGTCTAGGATTTTGAAAATTGTAATGTATTGATGGATTCGAACGAGGGATAATCTCTGAGGATGGAGCCTTCTAAGCTCTGAAACACGTTAGTGCAAACCAAGAACGAAGTCACGTGGCGGAGCCCATAAAATAATAAACCAAACCAAAAGTTATTTAGGGAATTAACATTAGCAACTTTCAGCAATTTTGCTGAGGTGATATAACAGGGTTGAGAGATTTACCTGAAAGTAAAAAATGCTACCACCCATGTTTAGAAACTACAAACTTACTGTGATTATAGAGTTCAAGTTGGTTTGGTTCGGTTCATTTTTAGGTAGGCCTATTGCAATGCTGTTATCTTATGATTGTCGAACGCCAAATATATAGCCTACTATGTTTGTATAGGCTTAACATAGTTCCAATGGCTTTACAAAATATTTTGAGAGATTTATAATTTTATTTATGAACAAATCATTTTATTACTTCTTTGGTGCAAACATAGCAAAAATACAGTGCAAAAACATAGTACAGGTTGACTCTAACCTGTATTCTTAGGAGTTTCCTTTTTCCTGTAATTTCTAAAATATTTGTCTCCCACATAAATACTTTGTGTTTTTAGACTCAGTTTAATGTGTACTTTTAAAATGTAGAAAAATTCCCATTTCCTCTGGTCACCCTCATCAACACAATTTTAATATTATTTTGTAGGCTTAGATGTGTGTAAGCCCAGGCCTGCAGAATATATCAGAACATATTGGGGAAATTGGGACTGAGCTGGGGAAATTTTGGCCGGGGAAAATCCACAAAAATTAAGGAAAATATAATTATTTTTGGGAAAAATAGATAAGAAATGAATGGGAACAAAGGTCGGCCTAATCGGTTTGTACGATACATATAGCACACACACACAAAGTGTGTTGTCTGCTCTCTGCTGCAAGGTGCAAGTCGAACTGGGTGAAAGGTCCTATTTAATTTTTACCGCACAAAATATCATATGGCCGAGCTGCCGATACAATATTTTTGGGCCATTGCTGATGAATGGCAATTTTCTGATTCTTGACTGGCGTTCAAATACTTTCGTTAAGTAAGTTATTAAATAATTGTTATGATACCAGTATGCAAATTTTGATTAGTTTCATACAAATGATATTATTCAAGCGATAAGAATTAAATCATATTAAACCAAACTATTCAACGATACTTAATGCATAGTAGTTTTTTAAGTACGGCATAATGCGTAGTAGGCCTACTGATGTTTTTCATTTTTTTGTACCAAAATTCAAAATTAGTATCTATCAGTAAAATGCGTACAATGTGATGACTCATTTGTTTCCTTCCTATAGCTTTCGTTTCGAGTTTTCGACTCCGTCAGTTTATAAATAGCAAGTGGTCTAGGTGGTTGTTTATTACCGTGATGTTTAAATTTATTAGTGATTTTTTCCGTCACAATTAATTGTTTATTATTGTGATGTTTAAAAGGCAATGTAGTGAACCATCGGAGGGTTATTAAGTACAGTAGAGTCCCGGTTATTCGCCATTCGGTTATCCGCCACACCAGCGGCACTTATTTAATTTAATTGTAGGCGTCAGTGATTGTAGCGGTACGTGTCTGCGATAACTTGCAAGCGTCAGTGAGCGTACGTGACTGCGATAGCTTGCGGGTGTTAGTGACTGTACGTGCTCTGTGTCTGACTGTACCATGAGAATTCCCACACTACCACTGGCCAGACCCGCTTACTGTCAGTCGCTCGTACGAACTCGTTTTGTAAACAACTGTGTCTCTCTGTGTATTTAGTGCGTGCAGTGAGGTTATTCGTTAACATTAAGTTTTTGAGTATGATTTGGTGAAAGTACAGTAGGCCTACCGTAGTCTATGTTGTATTATTTCATCTTGATAACATTAGTGATACTGAAATGGAAAATAAAAAGAGAAAGAAGGTTGTTTTATCAATGCAAGACAAACTTAACGCATTAAAACGACTGGATAAAGGTGAAACATTGCAGAAGGTTGCTGATGACTATGGCGTCGGTCGTCGCACTGTTGGGGATTGGAGGAAAAAATGCTTAGAATTACAAGAATGGTGTTCCTCACGAAATACCGAAATTGACTTAAAAGACAGAAAAACTATGAAAAAAAGTGATTATGAGAAAACTAGCGAGGCCTTGTACATTTGGTTTGTCCAACTTAGGGATAAGGGAGTGCCTATTTCGGGACCTATCTTAAAAGAAAAGGCGTTGCAGTTTCAAAAAGAGTTTAAAGAAGGTGATGCAGATTTTACTGCTAGTTTAGGCTGGCTAGACAGATGGAAAAAGCGGTATGGAATCCGTCAGTTGAACATTTGAGGAGAAAAGCTGAAAGCTTAACAGGAGACCAAATATTTAACTGCGACGAAACAGGCCTTAATTATAAAATGTTACCAAGTAAGAGCCTCGCAGCTAAAACTGAAGCAGCAGCCCCAGGCTACAAACGCAGTAAAGAAAGAGTCACCATTTTGGCCTGTAGTAATGACACAAAATGGAACTGGCAATGATAGGAAAGGTAAAAAATCCCAGGACTTTTAAGGGGATTTCAAAACATGCTCTGCCAGTAAAATATTTTAATCAAAAAAGTGCATGGATAAGCGGTGACACTTTTAAAGAGTGGTTTTTCAAAGAATTTATGCCATCGACAGAAAAGTTTTTAAAAGCTAATAATCTACCCAGAAAAGCAGTGTTACTGATGGATAATGCCCCAACTCACCCTGTTCTGTACCTATGCACCAAACAATGGAAGAACAAATATTATAGGATTGGTCGTTGGCCTACAACGACAAACCACGACTCATAGAATTGGAGCATTGGCCAAAAACAAGAACCACGCGGTTATTCTTACGCAAGATCATCTAGAGAGAACACGCTGTCTGCTGACTACGCAATTAATTTCGCTATTAACGCCGCATCCCTTTTTCATTCAGTGAAGTTTCGCTTTATTTATTTCTTTCTTTCTACCTTGTTTTATACCATGTCAGTTGACCGTTTTTTAGTTAAATCTCTGTAAATATATTCATCTTTGTGAAAGTATTAATTATTGTATTATATAAGTGCTATTAATATTGAACTAATAGCATTTTGTGTGAACTGTGCTTTTTATAATGTATATATTGTTGTGAGTCTCAGCCGAGAACAATCAAGTGCGACAACGCTTCCCACGGAACATTGGACGTTGTGAGTACCTTAAAATATACAATTAATTAATTTCTGTAGCTTAGATGAATATCAAACATGTTTGTCTGCTTTGTCATTAAAGCAGTGGTCCCTCGAGCGTAATAGTAAAATAATTTATTATCAATTCGCATTTACAAAACATATCCATCATTTGGTCCCTCGGGCCGGATATTTAATGAATCACGCTTGGAAATACTACAGTTTATGAATTCTAGAAATTAAACAAGGTCATTTGAAAAAAAATCACTTTTCGCCATTTTGTTCTGCTCGGCTTGTTAAACATTGCTCGGCTTGAAGAGCAAAAGACTAGTTTGATATACCACGCATGCGCCGTAGCATATTGTTGTTATCGAATCATATTATAGTTTCAAACCAGTTTGGTTAGTTGCTCAGTTAGTTGTAGTCGATGTTTATTCACAAACAAAAACATAACCTGTTCAATAAATACTCAAATTTAAAGGTTATATTTGATTTTATCAATACAAATATCTTACTTGCACATTTTAATATTCTTATTAAAATTGTCTTGTCATCGGAAGCTTCTATTTAAAGCTATTTTGTGCTATTTTGGTAAATTGTTGTTGTATTTAATTCTTAAAAAATGAGATTTAGTGCTTTTTCACGGCAAGCTGATCTTATTATCGGCAGATTTACATCAATTGACAATTATGTCAAAACAATTTCGGAAGATTCTAAAACAGCTGAGCTATCTACAACTATTTCAAAAAAACTTATCGGATATTTTGAACAAGTTCAAAAGAAAACAAAAGAGTTTGACGTACCCATTGACCGCGTTACAAACGATGAATCTACAACTGATGCCAATATGACAGAAATTCTTAAAATGCAAGATATAATTTCTGACTTAGGGCTAACAATCTGTTCGGAAATTCAAATTCTATTACCTAACGTTGGTTCTAGTGAAACAGATCTTAATACTTCCAGCACGTCAAATCAATCGGTAGGAAACAAAACATTCATTAAACTTCCAAGATTAACTTTACCGCAATTTTCAGGAATTTTATCTGAATGGACAACGTTTTTTCACATGTTCGATAATACTATAAATCAAAACACCGCTTTGACAAATGTAGAAAAATTCACATATTTACTCTCCTGCTTACACGGCGAGCCTCTAAATATATTAAAAAGATTACCAGTAACCGCTGTTAATTATAAGGTTGCTTGGGTTTCACTAATTGAAAGGTATCAAAATGATAGACGATTAATTAGCTATCATATTAACAAAATAATAGATTTACCGCCTCTGTATACTGGTTCGTTAAAATCTATTAGACAATTCTTAGACATTTATTCTGAGAATGCACAAGCATTAAAAGCATTACGGTACGATATTAGTCAAGAATTAACGCTACTAACAATATTATTACGCAAATTAGATGCCGAATCTTGCAAACGCTTTGAAGATAAACGCACTTTAGATCACAAAATGCCAACAGTCGCAGAATTAGTTGCTTTCCTACAAGAGGAATGTATTCATTTAGAAGACGCGTTTGCTACACCTTCTACGCATACAAAACCAACAATCTATAATAAACCCACTTATGTCAAATCGCAAACAGATTTTAAACAAACCAAATATGTACACAACATATATCACGCTACCACGAATACGCAAAACGCCTGCACTTATTGTAAACAAAATTCTCATAACATTTATAAATGCAATGATTTTCAGAAATTAACTCCTAAGGATAGACTGGAATTCGCACAGAAAAATAAATATTGTATTAATTGCTTAAGTTATATCCACATTACAAATGAATGCAAATCGAACCAGAACTGTCAAATATGTAATAAAAGACATCACTCTCTGTTACATTTAAATACTTTTAACACAAGAGGACCAGCTCCCCCCTCCTCCAGCTGACTAGACACACCGTACCTTCGACACTCCAAATCTAATCGCCTAAACAAACAGACCTTTCAACATTCTACTTCAATTGTAAATAATCAAACCCACTTTAATCATTGTAATAATATTTTAAACGCTACTGATGCAAGGCATATAACAATTCTTGGAACTGCAAAAGCTGTGTTGTCTTCCGGTAATAGAAGATCGAAAAAAAATCACCGCTCTATTAGACACCGGAAGTCAAACTTCTTTAATCACAGAAAATTGCGCTATTTCGTTGGGAATTTCAATTAAACCATCTTCTCTGTTGTTAAATGGAATGTCTAGTATTACGACGTCTATTAAAGGATTAGCTCGAGTGAATATATATGCTTTGTGTGGAACTATATTGATTCAGAATCACTTGGTAATTGTTGTCGAAAACATTTCTTCTTGTTTACCACAATGGAAGATATCACCCGCTCTGTATAAAAAAATTAAAATGTTTAAAACTCGCTGATCCGCAATTTAATAAACCCGGTCAAATTAATTTCTTAATTGGTGCAGATTTGTTCGGTTCAGTTGTAACCGGAAATAAAATAAATTTAGGAAAAAATTCCCCTACGGCATTAGAAACAATATTTGGTCACGTCTTATTAGGTTCAATGGAAACTGTTTCGATTACACACAATCCTATTTCAATGTTTACCACTACACAAATAGACTTAAATCAACTAATACAAAAATTCTGGGAATTGGAAGAAGTGCCTACTTCTTCTAGAAGAACAGCAGATGAAATAGAATGTGAAAAGCATTATATTTCAACAATAAATCGCGAAGACAACGGAAGATATATCACTTCCCTTCCATTCAAAACAAATTCTGCCAGCCTCGGAACATCTTTTGAAATAGCAAAAAAACGTTTTCTACAATTAGAAAATAAATTAGACTCTGATCCTGTTTTAAAATCCTCTTACATTGATTTTATGAACGAATATTTTAACTTAGGTCACATGGAATTGACAGACGATTCTGTGTTCCAAGATAAACACTATTTTTTACCACATCACGCGGTTTTAAAGGAGACAAATGGTGCATCTAAGCTTCGCGTTGTGTTTGACGGGAGTGCAAAAACCAGCAATGGAATTTCTTTAAATGACATCCTTTATTGTGGACCTAAACTACAGAACAACATTTGTGACGTTATATTTCAATTTCGCAGACATAATATTGTCTTCTCTTGCGATATCAGACAAATGTATCGTCAAATCAAAATACAGCCAAGCGATCAACCTTATCAGCTGATCTTATGGAGATCTGATAAATCTCTTCCTATTTCACTATACAAATTGACTACAATAACGTACGGTTTAAAACCCGCACCCTACCTCGCTATACGCACGCTCAATCAATTAGCTGTCGACGAAGCTCAGAAGTATCCTAAAGCGGCCGAAATAATTAAGAATAATATTTATGTTGACGATATTGTTACCGGTTCGCACGACATTCTCAACGCTAAGGAATTGCAACAAGAACTAATCACATTACTAGATAAAGGTCAATTCCAACTCCGGAAATGGTCGTCTAACGCTCCAGAACTACTTTCTTCGCTACCGCAAAATTATAAAGAAACGCCATTTTATTTTGAATCACAAAATCAACCGCAATTCTCCATTTTAGGATTAAAATGGACTCCTTATAATGATGAATTTTCGTATCAGATTAACATTCCAGACCATACATTCACAAAACGCTCTATTTTATCTATAATCGCGCATATCTACGATCCTTGTGGATGGTTAACACCAGTTATTTTTCACACAAAGTGTATCATACAATTGTTATGGACTTTAGGAGTATCTTGGGATGAAAAACTACCCGACAGTATAAAAATTAAAACTTGGAAAACCTTTGTTCATGATTTACCAGCACTAGAAAACATTCGAATTCAACGATGTATTAACCTGTCTAATGCAATCAATTTACAATTGCACGGTTTTTGCGATGCGTCAGAGCAAGGCTACGCCGCAGTAGTTTATTTACGTGTCACTGATATTAATCAAACCGTCAAAACTCACATTCTCATGGCAAAATCTAAAGTAGCGCCGTTAAAACGAATATCGATACCTCGCTTGGAATTATGTAGCGCACATTTGTTAGCAAAGCTAATGGAACATTGTATTGAACTTATTTCACCTTTTCATACAATCGATTTAATCCGTTGTTGGTCCGATTATACAGTAACACTAGCATGGATAAAAATGCCTACCTACTTATCGTCTCAAAGTATATATTGCTAACAGAGTAAGTCAGATCCAAGATAGGGTGTCTCCGGAATACTGGTTCCACGTTCCAACGTGTCACAACGCAGCTGATTGTGCCACTCGCGCAACATTACCTTCCGCGTTGTGTCAAAATAAAGTATGGATTTCAGGTCCGCCCTGGCTAACCCTTTCTGTCCATGAATGGCCTTCTCCTGTTCCACAGGCGTTGGACATTATACCCGAATTACGCTCAAACCCGCTCCACATCGGAGTCTCATCAACTTTAGAAGAGTGGGACCAGTTAACTAAATTTTCTACTTGGACCTCAATGATAAGAATTTTAACTTATGCATTGAGATTTATTACTAATTGTAAAACAAAAATAACAAATAAATTACCGCTAACGCTTAAAGAAATTGAAACTACCGAAACACGTATCCTGAAATTAGTACAACAAAGACATTTCGCAGAAGACATCAAATTATTACAAAATAACATGCCATGTACCTCAAAGTTAAAACATCTTACGCCATTTTTGGACAATATTGGACTAATACGAGTAGGTGGCAGACTCAATTCCGCTTCGATAAATTACAACGCTAAACATCCTTTTTTGTTACCTAAAAAACACTTCTGATAAATCATTATCATACAAAATATTTACACGCTGGACCGCAACTTGTACAATCGCTAATTAGCCAAAGATTTTGGATACTTTCAGCAAGAAGCATCATACGGTCGTGTATTTTCAAATGTGTGACATGTTTCAGAAATAAACCATCTAATAAATCCCCATTGATGGGTGATTTACCGAAAGAGAGAGTTACACCTACCAAACCCTTTCTCAAAACTGGAACAGATTTAGCAGGGCCGTTCCATATAAAAATGCACACGCTCAGAACGTCAAAAGAGTGCAAAGTTTATTTATGTATTTTTGTTTGTTTTTTCACAAAGGCTGTCCACCTAGAGGTCGTCATCGATTTATCCACAGACGCATTCATAGCCGCTCTTACCCGCTTCATCTCAAGGAGAGGGTTATGTTCCGACATCTACTCCGACTGCGGAACTAATTTCATGGGCGCCGCGTCAAAAACTAATAAAATTATGCGAACTCTCATACAAGATTCCAAATTTACAGAAAATATCGATCGGTTCACCAAAAACCAAGGAATTACATTTCATTTTTTGCCACCTGCAAGCACCTCATCAAGGTGGTTTGTGGGAGAGTGCCGTTAAGAGTGCTAAATATCACCTTACCCGAATCCTAGGAAATAATAAGTTGTATCTTATGGATTTGATAACGTTAACTTGCAGAGTAGAAGCGATTTTAAATTCTCGTCCGCTAACTCCAATTTCCAACGATCCGTCAGAACTATCAGCATTGACACCCGGTCATTTTCTGACCGGACAGCCGCTGTTAGCGCTGCCTGAAGAAGACATTGCAGAGATTCCTCTTAACCGACTTAACCATTGGCAACAAGTACAACGCTTCACGCAACAGCTTTGGAAGAGATGGAGCCTTGAATACCTACACACGCTTCAACAACGAATGAAGTGGACAACCGCGACAGAAAACTTAAAGGTTGGAGACCTGGTATTAGTCCACGAGCACACTACACGCCCGCTTTCTGGCCGATGGGTCGCATCGTACAAACTCATCCTAGACTTGACGGCTTAGTACGGGTGGTCACCATCAAGACTTCATCTGGTATTTTCACCAGACCTTCCGTCAAAGTTTTCAAGCTACCACTAGAGGAGACTCCAGTGGCAACTTCATCTTAAACCTCACTTACTCTCTCGCTCTTGCCACCTTTGATTTTATTTCCAAGCTATTTCCGTTCCTACTTAATATAATTTATGTTTGTTGAAACATTGTTTCAAGGGCGCCGCTATGTTCTGTACCTATGCACCAAACAATGGAAGAACAAATATTATAGGATTGGTCGTTGGCCTACAACGACAAACCACGACTCGTAGAATTGGAGCATTGGCCAAAAACAAGAACCACGCGGTTATTCTTACGCAAGATCATCTAGAGAGAACACGCTGTCTGCTGACTACGCAATTAATTTCGCTATTAACGCCGCATCCCTTTTTCATTCAGTGAAGTTTCGCTTTATTTATTTCTTTCTTTCTACCATGTCAGTTGACCGTTTTTTAGTTAAATCTCTGTAAATATATTCATCTTTGTGAAAGTATTAATTATTGTATTATATAAGTGCTATTAATATTGAACTAATAGCATTTTGTGTGAACTGTGCTTTTTATAATGTATATATTGTTGTGAGTCTCGGCCGAGAACAATCAAGTGTGACAACGCTTCCCACGGAACATTGGACGTTGTGAGTACCTTAAAATATACAATTAATTAATTTCTGTAGCTTAGATGAATATCAAACATGTTTGTCTGCTTTGCCATTAAAGCAATGGTCCCTTGAGCGTAATAGTAAAATAATTTATTATTAATTCGCATTTACAAAACATATCCATCACACCCAGATGCAGACGAACTAAAAGATGGGGATATAAGGTCTATGTTTCTTCCTCCAAACGTGACTGCGATTTGTCAACCAATGGACCAAGGTGTTCTGGAAGCACTTAAGAGGAATTACCGAAGAATGCTTCTTTCAACCCTCATACAAGAAATTGAAGATGGCCAAGACTTTATTAAGAGGTTGAAAACCATAAATTTGAAAGATGTGGCCTATTCTATTGTAAGTGCGACAATGTCGGGGCAGATACATTTGCAAGATCTTGGAACAAGCTGTTGGGCGAGGACAAAAAAACCGATGAAAGCCAACCAGATGAAACCAACGAGAATATTTTGCCCTTAATGCAACGTATCCCTGGATGTGAGGAAGCTACTTTGGTTGAAGTAGGAGAGTGGTTTTCTGGAGATGACCAGTACGAAATTACTGACGAATAAATTGTCACACTTGTCAACAGCGATGATGCTGAAGATGTTGAAGAAACTGAGACTGTTGAGCCCCATAAAGTAACACATAAAGAAGGGGTTAAATTTTTTGAAGCGGCTCTTAAATACGCTGAACAGCAAGAGGAAGTCAAAGTTATCGACATTATGTTGCTCCAGAGATGGCGAGACTTAGCAGCAAGGAAGCGGGATACTTCAGGCCAGCAGAAAAAGATCACTAGTTTTTTCCACTCATCCTGAACTCTTCCATCTGAATTTTCTGTTTATTCGAACTGTAATTAGTTTCGGGACTTTTTATGTAGGCCTAAAGTATTATATTGTGCCTTTACTTAAAACTGTATTTATCCTAAAAAAATTGTCATTCAATTTTGTAATTTCATTGAAAATCACTGTTATTCCATTATTTTTCTTTTCTATTATAGGGTAGTATTTACTGCAAAATATCGTATTCACTCATTAAATTTACAATAAAAAGTATTAATCGTGTAAAACGTCTATTATTTGTTCAACCCTCTCTATTATCCGCCCTTCCACCGGCCCGTTTATGGCGGGTAACCGGGACTCTACTATATTATATTTAGAGTGTTTCGTAATATTTTCAATAGTGACTGTGATAATTCAGTAGGCTAAATGAATTGGAACTAATTAAACATGTAACAGTTAACTTTGTATATTTACCACTTAAGTATTAGGCTTACTTTTAAACATAATATAATTTAGCAATAATCAAGTTGCATTTTTGTTTTAAACCTTTTGGGACCATCTGACGATACTTCACCGTAGATATTTAATTTCGCCGTAGTTAGGCTAATTAAGTAAAAATAATGCAATTTTTTTTTAAGATTTATATATTGGAATTTATAATGAATGTAATAATTATTAAAACATAATGTCAACAAATATGTTGAAATAGGCCTAGATAAACAAACTGTGGTAATGTCCAGCGGATATGTAGCCTAGCGAATAGCAATCAATTTTGGGGAAATTGTTAGTGAAAAAAAGTGTGTTCTGGGGAAATTTCGTGTGTTAAACATTTTCTGCACCAATGTGGAGGCTAACATAACAGTGTTACTTTTATACGTTTTTGCTATCTTTAAAAACAGATTGCTACACTGTGACCCAGTGACAAGGGTGTATATATAATTGCACAAAGACATCATTCTGTCATTAATACATATACTGGTAATTAGGCTACTAATGGCATTCACTAAAGACATTACATTCAGAATAAAGTTGGAAGTAAAGTCTATGTGCCAAATCACAGCTAGTTTCAGAAATACAAACTAAGCAGTTTTTTTGTGAAAAGACAGGTGGTTCCTTTCAGTACCTTTTACGGTGATCCGCTATAAAAAGTAAGGAGAGCCAGGATATCAGTGCAGATTAGGGTGACCACCAGTTCTAATAGAATGACAAATCTTCACATTTGACTTAATACAAAAAGAAACTACACACTGATGGCGCGAAATTAAATTTTAACAATCTAGGCCCTAAAAGAAGTATTAGAGAAAAATGAACAAATCAAAAATTGAATTAAGCGAATTAACTAAGGAAAGTTCAGTCATTTTGCTGAGATGATAAAAAAGCCAGATTACTTATCTTAAAGTACACAAAATTTAAATAGGCCTAATTCCTTACTAAATAATTTAAGAAGTTCTCCTATATTTTCGCACAAACCTTTGTGTCACTTTTCAGCTCAGAGGCCATCCTGCTATTTCCGGAATTAAAGAGGAATGAATTTATATTATGTTGATCTACTCAATTTCCCTCATCATTCCCATAGCTACATGCTACACGGCGTTAGGTTAGAATACCTAGTTTTGAGAAAATGAGTTTAAAGTTTTGTTTTTTATAGTACCTACTTACATTTACTTGATTCAAGAATTATTAATCAAACACTTACCTTTATTGAAATTCGTCAAATGAAACCAAATTAGTTGGTTCCAATATGTTCTACAATACGATCTAAACAAAGGATTCAACGAATCAAATCAATACAAATCAAAATTACAAAATAGACATACAACTTCAACCTACAACCGCTACATACAACATGAACATAGACAATAGACAAAATAGACATAGAACAGGAACAAGCAGGACCAATGTCTCCACCATTACCACTTATTTTTACCCTAAAAGGTTAAAAACATTACCCTAAACATAACACAAAATTACCCTAAATCCTGAACAATCAGTATTACCATTACCCGCAGTATCGACTTAAATTAGGTCGTATTTTTAAAATATTGTTCTCACTGGTTAGTTTTATTGTATATTGTATGTATATATATATAGTATATTATATACATACTATATATATATTAAAATAGGTTCTAGTGGAGGACGTCATGAATTATGTACAATAATTATATAAATATACTAGGGGAGACCCCTGCGTGCTTCGCACGCCAACCCCCAATGGAACCTTCTAAAAACATATGTTATGTTTTATTTATAATAAAGTGTATTTTTAATAATAACCTCAAAACTAAGATGGTAAATAATGTTAAATGTTCAAATTAAATTATTTCTTATATTTTATAACAGCAGTTATAATATTGGTTAAAAGAACCAGCAAGGCTCAGATTTACACTTTAAAACCCTAACCTAAAAGCTGGAAATACAAAAATAATTGCTTCAAATTTTGAAATCAGCTGTTAATGGAAATATTGGAGCTAACAGCTATATTATCTGTTCAATTAGTTGCTATGGTAATAAATGTAAATACATGTGTTGATTTATCATTCTGGGCCTAACCTAAGAATTTTTTCCGACTAAATTTACAAATATTGGAATAAAAAAAGGTTTTTATCGAAATGAATTATAGCCTATGTTACTCAGGGATAGTGTAGCTTTTTATTAGTAAAACTGTTTTTTCAATTGGTTTAGTAGTGCCAGAGATTACCCCCTACATACAAACAAACAAACAAACACACAAACAAACAAACAAACTTTACCTCTTTATAATATGAGTATAGATATTCAATATCACAGGTTATCTTTCCTCTCTCTATGGATGTTGATAGCTATGAAATGTGATCTGCGAACAGTCTAATTTGGAAGGCTGTGGTGCTAACTGCTAAATTAATTATTTGACTTTTAGCCAATTAGAATCTAATCATTTGACCAAGATTAGGTTTGAATGATTTATATTGATATCAAATCTTCTTAATCATGTACCATTTAACTAAATAAAATTAAGTATAATGTAAACAAACCATCTAGGCCTATAGAAAACCACCTAGATAAATACTACTACACCTTCACAGGAAGTAAATACTACAAAATTCACAAATAAAATGTAATAACAACACTTATTCAACTTTATTTATTCATCGGAAATATCAGAAATACACTTAGAAATAATATAAGGAATCCAAATTAGGTTATCAGGATATGTTAAATAAAAACACGATTCGGCCATCACTTTATTAACCCATATGATTCGCACGGAAATACCGGTACGAAAAAAAATAATGAAATAAGCAAATATTGAATTCAATTATAGAACACAATATAAATATGTTTAAATTAAATAGTTACACATAGGCCAGTCGGTGTCCCAATGTTTAGACCAAAAGTTCCAGTAATTTACAATACGGCTGATTTTTTTTTATAAGTAGGCCTACATTAAAGTATGTAGATTAACATAAAAAAAGTTTACCAGTCTATAGATTTCCCAAAGTCGAAGAAAAATTCGATTACCATTTTTTTTCGATTATTCTTAATATTTCGAGCTGGGATAAAGATAGAGAAAAATAAAAAATACCACCGTGTAGGGGAGGTATTTTTGAACAAAAAAGGTCATTTGTATTTATTTCGTCCGAGCAATGGTTTGTCTGGAAAAAAATCGATAATGCAGGTATGTATTTTGCAGCAGGGGAAATCACTAAAAGGGGACATCTTATTCATATATTAGCCCGCGGTTGGTCGACGGGTGAGCGCAGCGCTCACTTCAAAAGTTTATTTAGTCTAAAACCTACTAGTAAATTCCTATCATCGCCAAACGTAGGGTAGCGAGTGGTGGGGAGAAACCTGTTTACATTACAATCCACTAGTTGACCTTCAGTTGTCGGCAGATAGTAATTGTGAATAGTTTACCGCGAGACTGAGCGTCCCGCTCACCCGTCGACCAGGCGCATTTCTGTTTTTGTGAAGTACATTTTATATTTACGTTAATAGTTTTAAAGTTTATTTTATGTTAAAGTTGATTTTATCTTTTTGCACACTTTTTCCTGTGACAATAAGTGCGTTTATATCATTATGAATATTGAGGACCAAATTTCAATGTGGTTAGATGAAGATTTGGATGAAAGTGGTAGTATTTATGAGGAAGCCTCTGAAGATTCTGAGCCTGACATTGTGGAACACGATGACTATGACAGCGCAAGTGTCCAGTCTGCAGAAGAAGATGATGCTCAACCACAGATTGCACGCCCGCAGTACATAGGTAAAGACAATGTTACCATGTGGAATATTCATCCCCCAAACCAACAAAGAAGAAAACTAAAGAGAAACATCGTACTGCATCTACCTGGAGTAAAAGCTTGTGCTAAACAAGTTACAAAAGTTGATGAGATATGGAAACTATTTTTCCCTGACGATGTTATAGAAGAAATAACACTCCATACCAATCAACGTCTAAGTGTAATTAGGCAGACTTACACTAGACCTGCTGATTTAGTGAACACTAACACGCAAGAAATAAAAGCACTCATAGGTTTGCTGTACTTAGCCGGTAGATTAAGAACTTCTCACACTAATGTCGTTGATTTATGGGGTACTGATGGCACTGGTGTTGAGCTATTTAGGCTAGTTATGTCATACAAAAGGTTTTATTTACTATTGAGGGCACTTAGATTCGATGACGCAGCCACCAGGCAAGCTAGAAAGGTACTAGGCAAATTGGCTCCGATAAATCAGTTTTTGAAGGTTTTGTAGAACGTTGTAGGTACAACTTCACTGTGGGTGAATATATACCGTAACACTTGACGAGCTGCTTGAGTCCTTCCGAGGTAGATGCAATTTTCATCAATACATGCCAAAAAAGCCAGCAAAGTATGGCTTGAAAATGTTTGCTGTAGTTGATACACGCTTGTACTATACCAGCAACCTTGAAATTTACTGTGGTAAACAACAGCAAGGGCCTTATCTCGTAGACAATAAACCAAGTGGTGTTGTACGAAGAATGGTACAATCTATGTACGGCTCTGGACGCAACATTACCATGGACAATCGGTTCTCATCCATTCCAATTGTAGATGAACTAATAACGAAGAACTTGACTACAGTCGCAACTTTGCGAAAAAACAAAACGGAACTACCGCCAGAAGTTGTAAACACTAGAAAAAGGCCTGTAAATAGTAGTCTTTTCGCCTTTGGAGACAATAAAATGATAGTCTCATATGTACCAAAAAAGTACCGCAACGTCATATTAGTATCTAGTATGCATGAGTCAGACGATATTGACGAAACAACCGGGGAACAAACTAAACCAATAATTGTGACCTTCTACAATCAAACAAAGAATGGTGTAGATGGTGTTGACCGCATGAAGACGCAGTACTCAGTAGTACGTGTTTCTTTGCGTTGGCCACTTCGCATTTTTTATTCATTGCTAGACATTGGTGCCATAAATGCACAAGTAATTCTACATTGCAACACTGAAAGGAAGATGCTAAGAAGGGATTTCTTGACGACCCTGGCACTTGAACTAACCAAAGAGCACATGACAACTAGAGCTACAAGCAGTGGAATCAAGAATGATTTAAGAATGCAATTGAAACGAAAACTTAATATGCCAATGGAGAACCAAAATCAGCAGCCTGTTCATAACAAAGAGAGGGTTAAATGTGCATTTTGCCCAAGAAAGAAGAATCGCCTCACAACTGTTAGATGTTTTAAATGTTTCGTGCCAATATGTGGAGAACACACCACTACTATTTGTGAACCTTGCAAGGAACAAAATAATCAAGTTGAAGAAGACTCTGACTAGCTAAAGTATGTTTCCAAACTTTTTGTTTTATTTGTAAAGTTTGTTTCTATAAATACTTTTTTGTTCAAGAGTTAAAACTATTTATTAAGTTGTACAACAAACATTAAAATTTTTTAATGATTAAACATATTTTGTAAAAACCTGTTTTTTATTTATAATTTTATTCATATTAATTATTTATATTTTATATACACCTATATATGGAGGTTATTGGTATATTGGTGCCAAATGACTTGTGGTTTTAGATAAATTTACAAAGAAACACTCAATCATTTTTTTATATTTTATCCTTTTGAAGTATTGAATGAACTGAAAATAATAGTTCCTAATACTCTAATAATGCATATGTTTCATTGTATATGTATATATATATATATATATATATAAATACACCTATCTATTTGGCGGCCGTCAAAAAGTAAGCTATTTGGCTGCCACCCTTTAGAGAAGAGTATATCCATGTTTTAACTTGCTAAATTGATTGTGACCTTCTACGGATCACTGTATTAAATTTTTATTAATTTATGACTCCTTTAAGATCATGTTTCAATATTGGTGCTATTTGGCAGCAGCAAGATTGCGGCTATTCGGCGCAGCGTGTATATAGGTCCCTTTTGGCTGCCATATATGTTTGGTATGGGTACATTTAGCTGCCGGCAGTGTTGTCAAGTCGAACAGGTGTATATCTCGACTATTCGGCTGCCGGTGTCAAACCTACATAAAAGGACATTTTAAGCAACTATCAATTTTTAAAAGTGTTTTTAATTATATTTTCTTAGAAATCTTTCATAATTTTCTGGGAAAAAATATTTCTGTATGGCTAAATGAACTTAGCTGTGTGACTTTCTTTAATTTAAACTCCTTGTTTGAACTCCAAAGAAACCAGCTTGTATATCTTCACTCATAATGCCCTTCCTTTTTTTAACACGCTTATATTAGCTTCACTTGTATGCATGTTTCTTTGTAAGTAACTCTCCCTTGGACTAAAAGCCAGTGGCTAATTACTGTTATTATATCTCTCTTACGCAAGTACAATCGATGGCCGAGCGGTCTAAGGCGCGGGTCGTCGCTGACGTCAACCCCGATCGTGGGTTCTAATCCCGTCCACGGCCAAATTTTTTTTTTCAATAATTAATCGAACTAAAAATTAAAAAATAAATATAGTTTAAAAAAACTAAAAAACACGCTTTTGAAATACATCGAACTAAAAAGTGAAAAATAAATATAGTTTAAAAAAACTAAAAAACACGCTTTTAGAGCTTATCAAACTAAAAAGTTAAAAATAATTTTTCAAATAAGCTTAAAACAATAATAAACGACAAATACTAGCATTATTGTAAAAAAAGCGTGGGGCGCTTTGTCCATATTTCTCGTACATCGAGCGCCCAACGCTTTTTTTACAATAATGCTAGTATGTGTCGTTTATTATTGTTTTAAGCTTATTTGAAAAATTATTTTTAACTTTTTAGTTTGATAAGCTCTAAAAGCGTGTTTTTTAGTTTTTTTAAACTATATTTATTTTTACTTTCTCCCCCTATACCATAGTATATGGAGAAAGTATTGTATTCGTCAAAATTTTCGAGTTTGAGTTTTTGGTGGAAATATCCGTTTTGGGCCCCCCTGAACCTAAAAAAGTGGTTTTCGGAGTGATGTCTGTGTGTGTGTCTGTGTGCGTGTGGCAGGTGGTGTATACGAGGACATTGGGTTGAGTTTTCACCGTGTATCCGAGGACATTTTTGCATCCGAGGACATTTTTAGTGTCCTCGGATACAAATTTCATTAGATTCTTCTATAACTTCCCTTTTCAGGTTGCCTTATGCAAAAAACCCATTTCCTTTTAATGTCCTCAGATGCCTCCCTACGTCGAATCTGTAGTTCAGCGTTTGACCATTTGGCGCGCTGCAGTCGTGGAGAAAACACACCGTGTTTGTTCGACCACCTTTCTCGCAGTATCCGAGGTCGCCCGTTCGTCATTTTTAAACACACAAGTGTGTTATGAATATTATTTTGTATGCATTATCTGAGGACTGAATGCGTCTATTTACTTCTTCCTGCTTCCTGTTGTATCCATTATTGCCAAGTTGTATCCATTGCTGCCAAGTTTCTTCAATCTCTAAATAACCGATAGTGCGTCTGGAACGAGCTATGTTACCTAGTTAGCGTGTTTCGAGTGCGTTTTACACGGTGTATCTGAGGACATCACTTTAATTTTAGTATTTTACTTTTACTTTTTTGACAATTACTGCACATGTTACGGGAACTAAACAAACTTACAAAGTAAACTAAAAATGTTACCATAAGTTTTAAAAAACTTTCCAATAACTTTTTTCTGTATAAGAAATTGGTATTATATTATTTATTCACCTTGTGTAATATTTAATTACTACATGTTCAGTTTAAAAGACTAGGGCAGCCATTTTCCTGGGTGTTGAAGAAACCTTTTAAGACTTTAAGATATGACTACTAGCTAGTATATAACGGCCTTCAGGCCTGGCCTGGCCCACCGGAACACCGGTGCGCCCCTTGGCTGGAAAATCTTTAGAAAAATAAAAGTGATGTATTGTATTAAATATTTTAATCTAATTAATTATTGCTACCATCAAAACCCTTCCTCGGCTTGGTTAGAGGAAAATATTGTTCTGCATGCCCACGTAGTACAGAAAATCTGCCAACTACCCTCATTTACTGGTGATGGTGATGCAATGAATATACAATTATTAAATCTCAGTTCCCGGGAAAACTGACCACTAAAACAAACGACCGACGAGCACCCTAGACTAGACGAAGATGGGCGGACATAATTTTAGCCATTAGCCTAGTTTATAAAAACACAAAATATGTTTCCAAAAAGGCAGAAAAAAAGCCTAATTTAAACTAAAATTAATATAATACGATTGTCGAAAAGGATATTTTAAATACCATTGACAACTATATGAGACCTCCTCAGAAATAAAAATTGTATTAGAGGTTTTAAATTTTTTAAATAACGAAGAACAAATCTTAATTTATACAAATCAGTTTATCATTACACGACCTCAAGAAAATCTAAATTGTTGGTGTAAGAAACAAAATGAACATTATTTACCTAAAATTTTATATTTTTTCCTGATAAAAATTTTGTGGCAGCACAGTTGTTACTTGGTTGACAGATAGAAAAGTGATAAACCTTCTAGTTTTCTTAAAAACACAGACATGCCGCTAATTGTAGTCATAAATCGTTAAGACTGTCATTTCCATAGGCAACGTACTTTGAGTAAACTAATCAACATCCGGATGAGTCTGCGAAATCCACTCGCCATCATTGATTCCTCGCTTACTTTACTGGGACCAAATGGTAACCGATTAGGACTTTCGTAGCTATAAATAAACAAATTATTGATTTTCTAAGTAATTTCTGTATATTGTTTTACAAATAGATATGATGTTAAGAGTGAAGATTTGAATAAAACTATGGGTATACTTACATTTTTATTTCATATATTTAAGCTTAAAAAGCCTAAAAAATCATGAATTTGCACAGATATTTCGGTACTAATCGGTTAACGGGGAGGCCACTCATTTAAAGACTGTTGGAAAGCTTACAATACTAAACAAATTTACTAAGTTCTAACAAATTCTGAAATATTATTGAAATTAGGCGGAAAGAACTGTTTTGGCGGGTAAAATGTCAATATATTTTAGAACCTTATATTATTAAGGCAACGAAACATCGTAGAGAGAAAAACAAAATATCAAATTATTTGTCTATCAGTCGTCTATAATGATCAATCTACAAAATTCACAAAAGTATAAAATTATACAAAATTTTGTTTTTTTTAGTAAAATTTAAAACCAATTTTTCTCGCCCCTCCTTAAACCTACAACACACACTGTGCAATATTATTACTACAGATTTACTAAGTTCTAACAAATTCTGAGATATTATTGAAATTCGTTTAAAAATACGCTCATTAGGTCGAAATTACTGTTTTGGTGGGTAAAATGTCAATATATTTTATTTAAAGGTAAAATGTGATTGCTCACAACACATACTAAGCATACAACGTAGTGGAAAACCTAATATACTTTCTTTTGCTATATACTTAGCCTGTCATGTTTATGAGTGTGCCAGCACTGTTTTTTTTGTCTTCAAATTTGTAGGCTATTACTTTCAAAATAAAGGGGGGGAGGGTGTAATTTAGCAAAGTTTTCGGGAAAATATTGAAAGCTGCATATTATATATAAGCAAATATAAAATAGTAAAATATCGATATGTTGTACCTATATTTGGTACCTACAATTCATAGTAAAAGTTATAATATAATTCATAGTAAAATCATATTATTATGTCAATGAAAGCATCGTTTAAGAAGTATTTCACAATTGGATTACACCACAATGCCGAAAATGTTAATGAGTCATTACATAAAAGAAAAGTTAGAAGCCATTTAACTAAAGTAGCCTGATACACATTTTTAGGACAATACATAAATGTGAAAATTAGGTTGCTGACTTTTTACATTTTTATCATTTTTCTAACAATCTTCTTTTTCCTAATTAATGCATTTGAATTTGCAATGATTTTTTTAAATTATTTGTAGCCTATGGGGCGGAAACAAAAACGACTCCACGCCGGCCGGCGCAGCGGGAGTGGTCTGACAGTGTCAGCGGCGCGCATCGCCATGCCAGAATACATTACTGTTCCTTTCCTGGTATATGTAGTCACCGGTAGCTACCCCACCAAAATTCACGTCCGTGAGATTCCTTTCCTATTCCTGTCCAATTCCTTTCATGGTATGAATAACTGTACCTTATACGGTGTATTCAGTGGTAATTGTTAAGTGTTGCTACAGCAGCAAAAATGTCACATTACGTACTGTTTACTTACTTGTTAATAAAAATAAGTGGTAGAGCTCGTGCGTTTCTTCGTGAAGCCTGGATAGTGTAAGACGCGAAGAGGTGTGGGGAATCCCAGATCGGGAGGAGAAGTTTAAATCAAAGCTCAAGTGAACTATTAGTCTGACA
>JAGFPH010010987.1:0-18918 GCA_018207615.1 Philaenus spumarius
ACAGAGTGTTTAGATTTTATTATGTACTTGATTTAGGAAGTTTATAAATTACATTTGATACGTTATATTTTGGATCTCTGAGTAAAATTTCAACTTACCACCATTGAAATTATTATTCTAAAACTTATAATGACACATCTTCCGTACTTCTGTGATCAAGCAGCCCACGAAAAGACACTGGTCTTGTTCATGGGTCTTGTTTTGAAATTTCTCTCTTGCCTACAGCAGAATAAATTATTTTATTACGGTAGGCTATAAGTTAATCTGAATACAAATAATGTATAATTATGTTAAAACAGTTTCTTTTTGATTTTGAATCGCTCCGATTTTTAAAAACATGAAATTAAAATATCTGAAATACCTTTCTGAAATACAAACGGAATTAGAAATGAATATACGGTAAAAACGGAACAAGGTTTATGTTGCTAACTAAACTAAATTTTTACTAATATTTTTGATATTTAGCTCCTAGAGTATTTAATAATTTGCCGGTGTAGGCCTATATCTATATATAGTTTACCAATTAGTAAGAATCATTTCCAAAATGAGTTGAGAGCTTGGTTATTCATATTGGAAGACGTTGAAGTTTTTCAGTATTTGTAATAAGTTATAAAATCTAAATTTTAAGAAATGCCTCCAATTTGTTAACATTTAATGTGCATTAAATATTTATTTAAATAATAGTAACAAGGGGAATATTATTATTAGTTATCTGTTTAATCGTGTCCTTCTGCTTGTTTTTGTTCTTAACTTTTTTCAAAGCTCTAAACTGGCAGTGTCTACAAAAATGTCTAAATTCTGTATTTCTTTTAATTTTGTTTTTGGTATATATGTAAATTTTGATGTGTTAGTTAACATATTTATCAGGGATGATTACTGTGAACTATTAGTTTTGTGTATTGTGAATTTTCTTTGTTTTTAGTTTTTGACATGAAGTGTGTTATTAGTAACTTATCCGCTCTGCGTTGAATATTATAGTTTCGCGTGTTACAAGAATGGATGATGTTAGCTTGCATGTGAGTGTATTTTTCTATGTTTCAGACATTGTTTATGTTTATGTCTGAGTGAGTTTGTGTGGGAGAGACAAACATGCGTTTGTTTGTCATTGTGTGCAGCTACAGACCTGGCAATTTATAAAAGAGGCAACTTTTATAATTGTTTATCCAAACGAAGTGTTACGTTTTATGACATTTGAGTTTTGCATTTCTTTAAAGAAAGAATCAAATTGTTTTTATGGTATTGTAAAATAATTAAGTCCATTCGCTCGCTGCACTAAAAAATGTATTACTTTTTCCTTTTGAAACGTTGGACCTAAATGACGAAACTATTGTTTTTCTATTGTTTATTTTCTTTCAAAATACTGCTTACACAATATACAACAATACATCTATATAAAAGCCAAATCCACTGACTCACTGATCACGATTTCTCAAAAACTACTGAACGGAATGGAACGAAATTTGGTGTGTAGCTTCCTCTAGTATGTAGGACCATAGGTGCTCACTAAGAAAGGTTTTTAAAAAAAATCGAAATTTTAAAGGGTGTTTGGGGGGGGGGGTCAAAGTTACTAAATCACGATTTCTCCAAAACTACCAAATGGATTGGAATGAAATTTAGTATGTAGCTTCCTCTAGGGCCATAAGTGCTCGCTAAGAAAGTTTTTCACAAAATTCGAAATTTTTGGAGGGTTTGGGGTGTCAAAGTTACTAAGTCACTATTTCTCCAAAACTACCAAATGAATTGGAATGAAATTTAGTACGTAGCTTCCTCTAGGACCATAGGTGCTCGCTAAGAAAGGGTTTTAAAAATTCGAAATTTTAGCGAATTTTAGTTAAGGTTTGGGGGTCAAACTTACTAAATCACGATTTCTCCAAAACTACCAAATGGATTGGAATTAAATTTGGTATGTAGCTTCCTCTAGGGCCTTAGGTGCTCGCTAAGAAAGGTTATCAAAAAATTCGAAATTTTAGGGGGGTTTGGGGGGTCAAAGTTACTAAAAATCCCCGTAAGGAATACATAGTATAATATATTTATTGATATATTTTTTGTTAATATCATTTAGGCCTAACTTTGATTTGTCTATCCGTGGAAAGCCGGATCGGGCAGCTAGTTTAATATAATCATGTCAACATAATCATTCTAAAATTGAAGTTCCTCCTTAGGAAGCCTGTATTGTTGGTTATCATCACAATTTCAAACTTTTTACTTCTTTCGAATTGAAAATTAAAAGTAACGTTATTTGATATCGCTAATATTTTATTGAATAATTTATATGTGATTCTAGTCTGAAAGTATTTTTTTTAAATTCAAATTAAATGTTCAACATTTAAAAAATAATGTATGAACTATTTTAGGAATCTCGTTAATGTTGCAAAAATATCAAATATCAATTACAAAAATGTATTTAGTATTAAAAATATTGGCATGAATATGAAAAACATGAACATGAAACTTTTGGATATTTTTCAGATTTTACGTAATCTGAAAAATCTATGCTTACCTGATTCCGTCCTCTCGGGCATTACATCTCTAGTTACAATTAAAAAGAGAAATCCTCAAGGATAATTTGGCAATGGATTTTCTACTAAAATAAAGTAAACTCATGATTAAAACAAATATAATAACAATAATTGTTGTTATTATTATTATTATTCATTACCACAAATACAGATCAATGACAAAACTACACAATTTAAGTTAATAAAAGTATGCAGGTCCATAATAAATTATTCAAAAAATTAATGTACTACTCCTATCTTGAAATAGTTACAACCACGATGTATAGCTTTACTCTCTCATGTTTACCAAATTATATAATTTTTCTTCCATGTAGGCAATATAAATCGTGGTGGACTTTTATTTATTTCTATATATCTTAACCATTTACTTATTTTGGGTTATGCCATTATGTAGGTAAAATGTTGTCACGTTTATTTGTACTTATTGAATTCTCGTGGCAATTATAACCTTTGGCTAACAAGTAAAGCAATAATGTACCATTAGACGTGCATAACTTAAATAATTCAAATTAAATAATGATTTTGATTTTTGTGTTCGTGTTAAAAAAAACAGTTACAATTTATTCACTTGAATTACATTCAGAAATCCAGTTAAAATATAAGAAGGGTTTTTAGAAAAATGCCATGTTATTATTTTTTGAAACCTGTACCATAACTTCTCTAGTTGGGAAATGTTTAATTCTGGTGTAAAGGCCACTTACACACCGCATGTACGTGCGAAGCACACGTAGCCATGACAATTGTCACCGCGAACTACGTGAACTACAATTAATTACTATTTATATTTATAGGCTGGTGATAATTACCAGTGGCGTGGACGGATAGGTTAATTTCGTAGGCTGAGGTCTAAATAGAGGTCCGTTTTTAGATTGCTTACGTTTAAAACAGCAGTTTTTAGCGAATTTCCATGGGAAAAATGAGCTATTGCAGTGGCCCTTAAGGTAAAACCCAAGGTCGGGAGTAGCAAATGAGCAGAACACGTTTTGGGGTGCCATTAAAAAATTACAAATAGGTATATATATGTATGTATATATGTGTTCGCACTCTAGCGGCCGCATTTTATGTCCAATTTGGTTCAAATTTGGTACACATGATGGTTGTCTACGTCGCTCGGACGAGTTCGTTAGCCAAAACATCCAACAATCGGAAGCACGTTTTTTGACCGGAAGTAACTATTTTTGGTGATTTTTCCTACGAGAATGAATTTGTCTTTGAGTTTTTTCTACAATTATAAATGTAGGATGTTGTTCAGCACATTTTGTTTTTTTACGCGACCTTATAGTTCGCTCGGTTCCCCCAAAATCGATCAAAAAGTAAAATACCATAGAAGTATCCGGTTCAAAGCCATGTGGTGGACTCTACCGTGGGGCTGGCGTGCGAAGCACGCAATGCATTGTGTATGGAAGTTACTCCCAATACGCGGGTTGGCGTGCGAAGCACGCAATGTTTTGTGTTGAAGCTATACACCCAATATTCGGAATGGCGTGCTAACCATTTTGCAGCTATTCAGCACCGTCTTGAATAGACCTATTTCCCAAATTGTTGGTTGAAACCCTGAAACATAGGCCTATAAACTTAATTTCGGAAATTTGATAGACTCACGTCAGCGGTTCAGCTGCGTGGTCGAATTATTTTAATTGAACAACTAAAAAAGGTTTGGGGCATATGTGATCATTTTAACCCTGCATCGGTTATAACACTTTATTGTCAAAGTTTTGTTTATCTATTATCTATTCAAGCAATGACAAAAAATTACTTAGTAATATAAAAACTAGGTATGTGCCCTATCTGTTTTAAATTCTTACAGAACTAAACTGAATAATAAATCGTACAGAATTACTAAATATAATAATAATAATAAGACCTACGAATAAAGAAGATAAAAGAAAACATTTAAACCTTTTTCAATTCTTTACATGCCCCTGTAGGTAAAATGTTGCAGCTAGTACATACTATAAAGTTATAGCTGTGACTATCTGTGTATTGGTAGGTGGAAGGGAGAAGTCCTAACCTCGTCCCAAAATTAATAAAGCCATTATCTACATCAATCTAAATTCTTTTAATGACTTTTTAATCGTCCTGTGTTTCAACATTGTTTTACGTTTCTTCTTTGTTTGATCTAATATGGAAATATGTAATCGTTTTCTATTCATAAATTTAGTCATTTCTGGTTTGTACGTATTAGTTTTGATAATTCAAAGTTTACATTTTGTTTTTTACAGTGTGTTCGTGTTTAGTTTGAAATACCTAAACAAACTATTTGCATATACAACTAACTTATGCCTGGACACAACTCCAGTGTAACAGTAACTGAACTACCTTTCAATCTACCAATGCTAATAAAAAGAGGGAACATTTAATTACACAAGTTAAACAACAATAGGCCAGAAAAAGAAACACAAACTGATGAAACATTATTTGATTTTCCTCGTTATGTAAACTTATAACTTATGTAATCCTTTATCCCTTCCTTTCCTTGTTAAGACTTGCAAATAAAATATAAACAAATTTAGTAAAAAAAACAAAAAAACAAACGAAACAAAAAACAATAACAAGTAACTCTCACACAAACACACTCACCCCCACAATCTAAAACATACTTACACACACAGATGCAAATACATACAAATGTGTACAGTTTTTTACAGCAATAGGCCTAATAACAATAACAAAAGTTATAGCAATATCTAAAATGTTACCTTTATTCAATTTTTTTAACTCATGAATAATTATACTGTTTACAGCTTTCTAACACTTTTTAAATTAACATAGTGTCCGCTTTTGTTCTCCTCGAACTTACGTTACGGCGTCTTCATTTATCTCCGGCTCAACTTCAACCTCAGCGAACTCATCTTCTTCTCCCATGTCCTCACAATTTAATGGACCTTTAAAACATTTTGTGACATTATGCACCACAGCACAGCTCACTCGTAGTTTTGGTACTCTTTCGAGTGACACACTTACACAGTTACCAAGGATAGGAAATAAATTGTTTAAGTTGTATTTCCCAAACATTCGTTCTATTATACCCTTTCTTGTGCAATAACCTTACTTTCGATTAAATCGATGCTCCATATTGTCTTGTGGCGGCTCGAAGGGCGTGATTAGCCATATAGCTATACCATAACAGAAGTCACCAGTACACAAGCAGAGACATCATACTGCTGTATAAGGTTCTTTTCTGCACTCCTTCTCCATTATTCTAACATCGTGCACTGAACCAGGGTACTCTGCGCAAATACTTGTGAACTTTTCTTCTGCGTCACATGTTTACGGTTAACATACTAATCGCCAAACACTGATGATTTTTTTTAAATTTCAGTGTCAGTGCAGTCTAATGCACCCACAACAGTTGGTAAGTTAAAGCGAATTTGCCATTTGATCTTTGCACTATTTATTTCTTGAACTGTACTGGAAAATTTAATCCACTAGTTCCTTCTTCTAAAATACAACGCATCAAGTAATATACTGTATATTTTTATATACCGTTGAGCGGTCTATAGGTTGATAAAGTATGATAAAAATGCTTCAGAACATAGTGCAAAACGCGTAAATTTGCTAGCGACGCCGATGGTAAATTTGCAAGAGAGGCAGTGGTAGTGTCGGAAACAGCAGCCTGCCGTTCTCTTCTCCGCATTATGCAAGATAATTGTCTAAATTGTTTATACTGCAATTGTGCATTTTATCTTCCGAATGTTTAAAATACACATACTAAACAGTAATATTCCGAAAGATCTGCCATAAATACAGTATTATAAATTAACAAAGATATGAACTTTTGGATAGTAATTTTTAAGCGTTTTCCGACTTTTCTCGGTCCGATCGGGGTTTTCAAAAACCATTTTGTAGGTTTTTTAATTCTCTACAAATGTTCCGTTGGAAATATCGTGATCCATGCATACATTTTTATAATATCAACAAAAAATCCCAAAAGTCAAAATCTATATATATTAAAAGAATTTGGTCAAAACCTATTTCCAATCGCCCAGCCTCTCCTAATGGACCGATTTTGATGATTTTTGTTTTAAAATGTGTCTTATTACCTGTAGATATGTCATCAAGCATTTACCGAAGTCCTTGGACATTAGGGCTACGCCCCAGTGGCCCTCAAAGTTTCAATGTTAATCTTATGGAAGGTCAATCTTAAGGAAGAAGAAGAAATATTTCTTTTGATTTTATCAAGGACACAAAAACAGCTGTTCGTATGAAAAGCTTAAAACAGCTGATTTTGATCAACAACTGATTTGGATCAAATCAGTATCAAATGTAGTATTACCTTTTTGAGGTTACATTGACAAACTAAAAACAAACACAAACAAAAATCAACGAAAATGCTAACTATATTTTAATTCAATTCAAACATTGGTTGTTACAAACCTATTATATATAAAACAGCTAATTTGGATCAAAAACTGAACATAATCATTCACAGATATGTCAAGTCTTATATATTATCATCCGTTCAGCCGCTATTCACCCGAGAAGGAGCCCCGGTATACAATCCTTCAAATTTCCCATGTTAATCTTATGGAGATAATGTTTAATGAGTTTGAGTCAGCTGTCAAATAAAACAGCTAATTTATGCTCGGTCACCTATGTACAAACGAGCAAAAGATTAACGAGATTCTTTATCGAATTTTCCACCTGCGAGCGAAGCGAAGCAGCCATCTGAGGCTGAAGGCCGAGCCGGGGTTGGGACGCGGAGCGTCCAGGGGCAGAGCCCCTAGTATATTGTTATTTTTGTTTATAAAAAATGCGCAAAAATTCCTTGCCTGATATGTTTTTTTATTTTATAAAAAATTTTAAAACTGAAATTCAATAAAAAAGAAAAAATCTCTATTGGTTGGGCTAATTGTTTTACGGAGCCCCCGCCGTATGGAACTCTATCTATGACTTCAATACGTGAAAGCTTGTATTACGTTGTTTTAAATTTAGTGAAACAAAGTGGATTTAATGATCGTGTTGTGGAGTTATTGATTTTAGTACAGTTCCTGTATCCTGTTAACTCTTTAATGATTAGTGTTTATTTTATTCTTTAATCTGCAAGAAACTCTTACTCTTTCAAGACAATATTTATGTCCTAGAAATGCAATAAAAAGCTATGTCATAGATTTTATATATATACATATATTATAATGCCCCAGACCCATTGTTGTTAAATTCTCGGAAATATTGTTTTCGACTTCTAATGACCCTTCCCAAAATTAAATCCTGTATCCGCCCCTGACACATACATACATTGGAAAACAACATACACACAAATAGAATATTACAAATCTTTTGAAACCAAGCATACAAAATTGACAAAATTTAAAGTTAAAGATTTAATATAAATTCACTTCTAAAACCAGGTAAACTCTTTGAACTTGAAAGTACAATAAAAGAACAGGTTTTCCAAATGTTAGCTTTATATAAATACAAATTAGACTACAAATGAAATTGCTACGGAGTTTGCTGAATTTTTAAAAGTAAAACTAATAAAAGTAAAATGTTAATTTTAAAACTGATTAAAAAAAGTAATGTTAATTAATGTTCTCTATCACAAATAAAAATAAAAATTACAAAACGCCAAACATCAGACCCATTAGAGTAACTTCACAAACGAGGACGTGACCGACCGACGGTACAGTCCCAACAGAGAAGGTACAGTCTGCGCGGCGATGCTGCTGGCGGTATCTGTTGGCCTCGACGCCAACTAGGCTTTTTTGACTTTTTAAAAGTGTTACCTCTGATAACATGGGGGTTTCGCTTCTTATAGTGTTGTTTCTTAAATGGTTTTAAGAGTAAATTTACAATGCTTGGAAGCATAAAATTCCATACCCCGAACTCCCCCACTCTAACAAATAGGGCCCCGAAATATCGTATCACCCAGAGCCCCACAAGGTCTAGATCCACCACCGTCGCCGATGTTGGGTTTTTACGAAAGAAAACATATACCCTTTCTATTTTTAAACAAAACTGACGATGTTGGGTAGATCCGTTAAAAATATAGGAATACCATACAAACTGTTTAGCTATATTTGAATTTCTTACTTCGTGTAGGTACAATAAAATTTCTTTAATATCAGAATAAAACGCTGTTTTCTATTTTAAATTTCATAAACCCACTAATTTTTAATGGTTTAGTTAGATTTTCTTTGTGAAAAAATTAGACAGGTTTCGTGTATTTTAAAATGCCCAGTTGTGGTTGTAGTATACTGTCACTCACTGTCTCTGCCATCACTTGATTGATTTTTGTTGGGCACCTAACTTACGAACACCGTTTCTATCCTTCTTGTTATTTTACAAACTTTACCGTTTTTTTGGTTATTTTGAATGAAAACGGCAGATATCTGGAAACTAAGCATTCACCCGGAAAGAATTGTTCTTAAATTTGTATTTATATTCTTCCTCAAAATCATTTTACGAAGTTTGGCACCTTACTTACGGGCACCCAGTACCTATTATGTTTAATAAATTAGATTGCCAAGTAAGCCTATTGTTTTAAAATATTCGTTATCTCAATTAATTATTGGACTTATTTAATATATTTGTACATTTTTAAACTAAATAGGCAGAATTTTTTATACATTTGTAACCTATACGATAAATATAGCCTACTTCCATTAAGCCTAACCATCATTTTTGATGTAATTGAGTTGATAATAAATTCAGATTGACTGTCTAGTAATATCTAAATATCAAAGTTTACCGTCTTCTTTATAAAAAGGAGGTTATTTAGTTAAGCCTACTATTAACATTTATTGCAGTCTCAGATGGAATTAGGAAGGCTATCAGCTCTTAATTGCAGGGTTAATGAACATAACAACAACTAACTATTACTATAGATCAATGTTTTATAATATATTGTAACTATTTTTAGAACTATTTGTTTCATTATTATAACTGGAAATTAGTGCTTTACTTGCAATCAGGACCTCAATAATGTAGGAATATTATTTTTACTTTTAATTCATGATTTTATATTATGCCTAACTCTAACTACTTTTTATTAAAAACAGTAAGTTATTACCTTAACCTATAAAATAAACATGATATTATCATCAAAACTGATACAAATACATTCTAAAAAAGTATAAAGAAAACATCATAATTAGAAGAGAATGTTTTCATTACAAAATGTGTAATTTGGTTTGGGATACATAAGGACAGAAAGTTTGTAGAATTGCACATTGAGATTGTGTAAAGAGGCCCCTCACCCTGGCAAATATTTTGTATACAATTTTGAAGATGTTGTTTTGTGCAAATATATTGAAAGTGTGAAGAGAAATATTGTGCAAAAAAGGGGTATTCAATATTTTGTGGGGCGTTCTTAAATTTAGAACATTTTTATTGACCCGTCAATATTTTGTAGCATGAGAGCATGTTCAACAGTTTCTCAAACACCTATTCATTCATCCTCAGGAAACCTAAAGTATAGGTTAAAGGCTCAGTTCACGAAGTAGGTACGATGACCATGAGTCAACCCCTTCCAACTTCTTCTTCTTATTATTATTAAAAATCTCCATCAACGCTGCATACAATGCAACTATGATACTTGCAACTTCCGGGTCAGCCCTGGGTAAAGCGATGTTGTCAATCCTTCCATAGCAAAAAAGTTAATTGACACTGAAATGTTGTGCAATATATTAGTGTAGTGTAAGGGGTGCACGCCATTCAATATTTTGCACAAAAATTTAGTTCTATATTTTAGAACAAAATTTTGAGTAACATTTGTGCCAGTATAATGCCCCCTTAAGAACTTTATTATATATAGAGTTACCAGCTGTTATTCGTTATGTAGAAAATCACTTTACATTACTTAGGAAATCTAACATTTAACTCTTAAATACTCTGCTTTTTATTTTCTGTTACAGAGTATTATTTTTTTTTAAAAGAGAATTTGTGAGATTTACAAAAATAATGATGAGATCTTAAAAACAAACTGTCTTAATTTTTAAAAACAATATTTTGTATTGAATCTATTTACTTTTCAGGAAAGATGATGTTTGCCACAGTAATTTTATTTGTAATGGGTGCTTTAGCAGAAGCAAGAGTTAGCTTTATACTTACACCCGCAGAAATGAGACAAAGTATAAGAGAACCTCGACAACACTACAGAATAGTGAGTATAATTATTATTAAAACAAGTTAAAATTATTACATTTAAATAAAATTTAGTTATAAATTAGAACTAAATCTTTTAATCTGTAATATAGTTTCGAAAATTGCCATATACGGTATTTAATTTATAAAGTGAACTATATTCACAAATTATCTGATATATATAATAGGGTATTATTATTGGTTATTATTGAAAATACAATACTAAAATTTAGGCTTAATGACCAAAACTACTACTAAAATGAGAACATTTTATTTTCAGCTACTGTAATTGAAATTGAACTAAGAAATTTACTTTTCTGACTTAACCAGCAAATATTTTCTTAAAATAGTGGTAAAAAATTATTATTAATTAAATTTTCTTTGTAATTTGTTTGTTTCCTACAATCTTGTAATGTATAAATTGTATTTTTTGTGATGCAAGAGGGGTCAAGATATTCATCGTAGTTACTTTAATAATAATTCTAAACAGTCAAAATTAACAAAATATACTGCTGAAAACCACTACAAAATAGAAGGCATTTCACAGTGATTTTGTAATTAATTATACATTCTACATAACTTAAACACAATTAATTTGTGTGACTATAGGCATATACAAGTTAAAATAAATGTTTGTATATTTATAAACATAAAATAAAATTATTACTTCAGAGGTTTGAAGTATGGGATGTTACTCTTACAAGAATCCAAGGTTTTAAATGTTTTTCTTTAATCTGAAAACAAGAATCCATAGAAATTTTACTGTTTGAAATTTGTAGAGTAAGAGTAAGTTAGCAATCTACAATGTTAGGTTTGTAATAAATAAGTATGATAAGTACTTCTGAAACTGTTTAAAAAATATAAAGCACATTGTAATACATACATTTCTGTAGAAAATGTTTAGTTAGTAGGTAAAAATTTAACCTTGAACTAGTTTATAAAAAAAGTTATAAGTCATCCTTTTTATAAAAATTACATGTTATTTTTACTATGGCAACTAGTTTGTTTTCCTTCAATCAAAATTAAATTAGATTTGATGGTATTTTTGTGAATTTCTAAATATAACATCTGCTCTATGCAAAATTTGCATATTCATTTTTCAATTTAGTAACAACCATTAATTATCAATAAACTTTGTGCTTGACTAGAGAGAAATAATTATTTAAGAATAACAACAATAACAATTATTCTCAAACACATACATGTAATAATCAAACTCGTTTCAGTAACAAAGCCGTCATCCTCAGTCATACATGAGTCATGAGCTTACAACTAACAAATTATAACAAACAGTTGTTATTATTCTTAAAAAATCACTAATTAGTCACATATAAACCCCATCGGTAAAAAATTTAATGTAGTAAAGAAAAAAATTAATATAATTATTAAAGATGGTCTTATATATCCTTTTTAGCAAATTTTAAAAGAACATTTGATAATCTTAACATCTATAAAATTCTCAGAATTATTAACACTAAGCTTTAAAAATGTATGTTTTATTGGTTAATACTTTTTGCTGTTGGTTTCTGTACCCTATAATAATACATATTATAAAAAAATGTCTTTTGAATTAAATGCCCACACGTTGTGGAGCCATTTATAATAGGTCTAATACTTTACTATGTTTTAAAAATGCCCCACTTGTTGGGTGTCATTTTATAACATATCTGTTATAAATTTCTAAAAAGCTTATAATTGTGGTGACTAAATTTATTAAATATTGAAGCTATTTTTACTTCTCATCAGCTAGTAAGTTAACATTAGAAATAAATCATTTAACACACAAATTTTCTGAACATCATTAACATAAACATTTATTTAGAAATCAAAATTATCGATTTTACAATTTGTATTGGTTTATTCTTGGGTATGCCTTGATAAAAGTTCATAGTTACCCTGGCTTAGCTCAATTTTGGTAGAATTTGCATATCTATTAAAAGGTAAGTTTTATTTAATTTCCTTCAATTTCTAAAAAGTATCTCGGGGTAGGCACTCTGCTGGCACTGAATATACCTCCTTAAATTTATTATTCGCATTCATATTACTCTAGGAAAGTTCAAAATTATAGGGATCGTTAATTTAGGATTTGGGTTACAGAAAGTCTTTTGAAGATTTTTAATTTTATATAATTTTAAGTTCTATTGTTCATTCCACGCATTCAATTGTTCATATTTAAATAGTTAAGATAGAGTATACCAATCTCTATTCGAATTAAGTCACTGTTCAGATTATTACTTCATTAAACTAAAAAAAAATTAGCACTGTTTAATTAACACATCTTCTCACGTTGATGGCTACTGTAGGACTCTTTTGAAAAAGGACGCCGGTTTTTGGCTTGGTGACGCTATCGGTACTACGGGGTTCACATCCTTCCTTAGAGGTCTCTTGACTCTTGTATTTATTTGCATTTTCCATTGCAGTAGTTTGTCGGCGGATGAATACCGTGACGTCATCAAAATAGCTCCTTTCTGGACATCGTTCGCTTGCAGACTAATTTAGCGTAATAAATATAGTGCGTTTATTATCGTATTTTTCTTGGTATTACTTTCAAGTTTTGATAGTTATTTTTGCATTACAGATGCAATTTGATTTTACTGTTATATTTTTAAATAGAATATTGTTTACCGTAAAAGATTTTACCGCGACAATAATCAACTGACTTCTAATTGGTTAACTTACATTTACATAATTATACAAACAGCTGTTATCTTCCATCTTGCAATGGTCGGATCTACATATATTGATACTGTCTAATGACTACTTAAATAATAATATGGATTACAATAAATAATTATTCAGATCTAACAATTTGATTTGTATGCGCTACACTTTTATTTTCAGTGTATTAGGTTACGTAAATTAGCGGTCCACGTTAGTACATTGTTTTCAATTTGCGATTGGTTTTGACAGTGTATTCAATGTTTACAAAATGGAATTTCGGATTGTTTTGCTTGAATTCTTTTATTAATAATGTGTGGTTCTATGTGAAGCGTTTTGTGATTGATAAATAAATATATGAATGTGTTGTGGTGCTTTGTGTTGTGAAATTATATTTGTTATGCGTTGTCTTTGTTTTTGGAGGTTACATTCAGTTTAGGTTACAATTGCTTTTACAATAGGTTTGTTTTGCATTACTTATCTAGTTTACAATTATATGTCGGTTGTGTTGAATTTAACATCTAGATATGGTATTGGCTTTACATTTGCTTGACTTTTAAATTCCTATAGCTAGGCTATGTGTATTTATATTGCATCATAGGCTAGGCTAATGCATTCAGTTAGAATGTCGATTTTACAAGGTTAGGTTCTTGATAGGCTACTTTACATTAGGTTTGATATATTTGTGATTTTGTACTATTATAACCCTCTTTTTTTTAGACTTCAGTGAGTTTGTGGTTTCTTTTAAAATGACCTGGAGCCACTCTGACTTTACCTCAGAGTAAAATCATGCAAAATAATTGCTGAAAAAAATTAAAAATTTTTAATTTACCAGAAATTGATGACAACGTTTGTTATATTTTTAATTATAAAAAAAATTTGTTTTTAAATGATAACTTAACAAAATTTTCAACAGTGAATATCCACATACATCTACTGATATGACCAAAATAACAGCTGATTTGATATAATAATATTGTAATAACTTTTCTTTTACAATTTTCAATACACCAACAAATTAGTTACAAGCCAAATTTAATTATTCAAATTTACCAAACTTTAGTTGCAAACATATTTGTGGTAATAACCAATACATTATTTTTCCCTCTTCACCTAATGGCCATATTTTTAAGAATAATAACTATAAATTATTATTATATCTTGTTACCTCACTTTATTTGAACTGAACTAAAACTAAACACAATAATAACTATAAATCTAAATACAAAACACAATTTTTAATAAATTTATAACTACTGTAAATTATAATTTGAAAAATAGTGCTCAGGCAGAACCTCAGGCTTGAGCGTTACTGTGAGCACAATCTGAAATCAAATCTGAAAACTTTCTTGCCAGCACCTCTTCTATTATCCCATACAGTATAAATATGCATCTTTTGTTAATTTGAACTTGTTCAACATATGTGTAAGTGTATGAGTATATTACAGAAAAGAATCCATGGAACATAATAATATGAGTTAGTATTACAGAAAGATTTGTGGAGTTGGTCTGTTCTCACTCCACTATTCGTTATGTCTGCAATTTTGAAAAAAAAAAAAATTATAGTTTAAAAAAATGAAAATTAAAAGGATTTTTATAAAAACTTGAAATGATCAAATTGGATGTATTTACTCTTACGCTGCATTAATATACCTCTGTCATTGAAAATGTGCCAATTAAAACGATATGCTTTATTTTACAGAAAAGAGAAGAGGTCCCACAAGTAAATATTTACAGCTTGCACATAGAATCACACATAAGATACCGTTATGCGCACACATTGGTGCACAGTAGAGTAGCAAACACTGCTAATGTATCACAAGAAGTACATTTCTCAATGGTACTTCCAGAAACAGCTTTCATTAAAGGTTTCACTATGTAAGACATATACATTTTATGTTATAGTTATTTAAGTGTAAGAATGGTGCAACAAAGTAATATATATAAATCATTTAAGAGAGTAATGTTATTCTTAACCATTTAAATCACTTTCATTTTCAATATGGTATTTTAAGAAAATAATTTGTTATGTGGATGTTTCCCATTTTTGGGTTTCTAACTTAAAATTAAAACAAACTGAACTATTTCAGGATCACTAGTTTCTGACTCTGTCACAATATACTTTCTCCTGATCTGATGAAGATATCTCAATAAAATTATATATTGTTATAGAGTATCCTAACTCATAGATATTCCTATAATTAGAAAAAAAAGCTAAACAAACTATTGTAATATGAATGTTTTGAATAAATATCTGTATATTATGAACTTTACGTATGAGATATCATTAAAAAAAGCTGTCTTTAAAGACATCAACATAATTTTTTAGGAAATTTGTATACCTAGATTTCAAGAATCCCTGAAAATGTTTCTAAAGTATATATGATTTCTTCTATAGTCTTGAAAATACAGTTAAAAAAGCAGTTGTTTTAAAAATATTTAAATATTTTACTGAAAAACTCAGTTCATTAATATCGAATATGGTCACCACCAAAATGTAAAGTTAATTCCAACCATGGCTATTGTTATTGGTTAGTTTAGTATATTTAGGAGCCTAAGTAATGTGTTGTTGTTAATAATATTTTATGACAAAATGAAATTGCAGTTTAAGGCACAACAAATTATGTTTTTTATTCCTTGTGCTTTTATTTATTTATAGTAGGCACAAGGCACAACAGTTCTTTTAGCTAATTAATTTAGGAGAGGGGAAGGTGGTATAGAACTCTTGGCATTTGAATGAAACTCACACTTCCAGTTTATTTAAACCAAAAAGTGATCACAAAAGTCCCATTTCAGATAAAGAGAATATTTTGTCATTAGTTTATTTAATGTTTTTACACATACAATTAATTTTAAATTATGTCTGTATGTGGTCCTTAATTGACTGCAAACTGTTTTATTAGACACCAAGTATATTCAGACAGTTTCTCTAATGTTGAAGAATCAAAGTTGTAAATACAGTCTTTGAGAGCAATTGTCAGCTCATCAATATTTCTTAGACACAAAAGAGTGATTCTTTCATTATACTCCTGATGGAGAGTTTTTGTAGATAATTAAATCCGAATTACAAGGAAAATACTAAAAGAGGAGTAAAATAATTTTTAATTATGTTAAGTTATGAAATGTTGTTAAAACTTGCTTGAAAAATCCTGTCCAATCAGATTTGCTTCAGCTATCCCTCTGCTTTGCTTACAAAATTATGGATTTTACACTAAAAATATAGGTAAATGGCACACTTACTTATGGTTTTGTTGGAGAATAATCAGGTTTACAAGATTAAATATTGTTAGTGTTAGAAAATGTTTACATTAAGTTTTTCTCCAAAGCTATGTTCCATACGGAAAGCTCATTAACTCGAACCGGATTAAAGAGTTTAAGGCAAGAACGTCTTTTATTATTTTTGTAATGTTGAACAAGAGATATTTAGCTCTGAACACCTTTTCCTAGTTTAATTAAGAGAAGATTGAAAATATGATTCATTAAAAATATCAGAGCTATTCAGTCAAGTGGAAAAATGTCCAGATGGTTTAAAATCAAAATGAAAGCGGGTTGTTACTACTAGTGGGTGTTCCTAACACATTTGTCTTTTATGAGTTATTTGCATTTGAGTTCATGTGCTTATGTATCTAAACACAATCCAACTCTGTCCTCATTCAATAAAATTCTTCGTTCTCTGCCGTTCTCGAAAATTTCACACAAATCAAAATTATCACTGAAAATAACATGAACTTTTAACAAAACTCACAAATTGTAGATTTTCATTTCTCAAACTTCTAACCAAATCTGTTTGAAATGTAAAACCTTTAAAGCAATGATAAAGCGTATAGAACATAAATTTATTTTTGGCTCGACCGGAAGCGTACAGTTGGAAAGAAAAAATGTTCTATTTTTGAACGACTTAGTTATTGCTAATTTTTTGCTTACGCACGTTCAGAATGTGATTAGTAATGCAGAGATAAAAGTGGTAAAGTAAGAAAAAAAATCATTTAAAAATATAGATTAAAGGTTTGTAGATAACCCCCTTGCAATAGTGAATATAGGTTATGTTAAGGCCATTTCTAAGATAACATGATATATAGTACGGGATAAAGTTTATTAAAGTAAATTATAAGAATTAGTGAATCAGTATTAATTAATAATATCATTCAATAAACACTTTGTATATGCATTTGGTTGTGGGGCCTAATCCTTGATTTACTACTGCTTATTTTCGAATTTTACTCAATGTATTTTTAATATAGACTTTGTCTCTTGGGAAGTAGAAAATAAGTACAGTAATTTTTTTCATGTGCAGCCCATTGAGTTCGGAATTGTTGAATTTAAATGTTGTAAGAAATTTGTTATTTTGACACTTAGTGGTGAGATAAGACTCTCCAAAGTTGTTTGAAAAATGTTCTATCTTATGAATTTCAAGACAACGGGTCTAAATAACTTGATGGGGAAGCAACATATGGCACCCAAAATCCCTAAAAATAAGAAATAAGCTTGTAAATGTTCAACTATGTTGTATGTTTTTCACACTAACGTAATGCCGAAATTGTGAAAAAATTGTTTTTATATTTAATATGTTTTGTTTTCCATCAAACATGTGATAATTTCAATAGTGGTTTATTACAGCTAAAAGTACCAAATTAAAGTAACAATTTCATTTAGATGAAATCCTGTTGTACACAATCATATTATACATTAACAAAGTGTACACAAAAATGAGAAATAAATTGGGATTTCCCATCTTAAGGTGACTGACTTCAGGTAATATCGGTGTAAAGGTATTTTTCAATAGAGTAAAGAACATTTGCAATTCAATTTGTACCTCAGTAATTGGGAAGATTAATTTCAAATACACTCTGATTGCACTCAAAAGAAGAACGTAAATACTGCACAAGAAAAATTAAACATATTTTTGTTTTTTGAAACATTAAATCTTTTATTATAAGTTAAATTCCTAGATGTCCATTCTGAATAATGGTTATTTTAGAAAATAAATACATATATTTTCAGTAATGTTACAATTATTTTTTGCGGTATCATAGTTGCTGTTACCGAAGTTGGAAAGTAATAAAATTATGAGTTGGTGCTGTTCACCTGAAAATAAAGTTTTAGTGTGTAGTGTTCTTGCTACTGATTTTTAGCTAAAGTTATGTTGGTGATACAGTAAAATATCAATAGATTACATAGTTCTATATAAGTAGTTTTTAACGTATTTCTATAAATAATATGAGTTTGTTTTATTAGGGAAGTCGGAGGAAGAACATTCAAAGCTTATGTAAAAGAAAAGCAAGCAGCAAAGAAGCAATATGATGAAGCTGTTGAGAATGGAATCGCTGCTGGCCATGTTGGAGTCAGGTATATAACCTTTCTATTTTTTTTTTTGTAAATAATTATTATGACAGTGAAATAGACAGAAAGAGATACAAAAAAAACTGAATTTTTTAACTAGATTCTTATTACAATACATTATACACTTGAAATTTCAAAATTTCACTACAATCACAGAATTTTCAATTTTTTTTTTAAATTATTCAAACCGCTAGATATTGGACTGCTATAGTGAAAATCATTTATATAAGAGTTATTAAAACACAATGAGTTATTGAAAATGTTACATGTTTTAGATTTGAGGTAGCGCAAAGGACTTCAATATAGTAAATTTATC
>JAGFPH010010988.1:5579-21500 GCA_018207615.1 Philaenus spumarius
TGGTTAATCCTTTAAACTGTATTTTTATTACAGGTAAGCCTAATGTTGTATATACCCTTTATTTAGTTGTTTAAGGTTATAGGCCTAACCTCAAAACTCAATAATCCAATATTTATTATTGAAATCATAGCCCTGCTTATAATCGAGCTTTAGCTCGGTCTCCTGGTACTAAACATAATTCGAAAATAATTCTTTTACTATTTTAATAACAGTTCAATAGTTCGATCGTGCAGCTGAACCGCTGACGTGGGTCGAGCGAATTTCCAAAATTAAGTTTACACGTTTTAGGGTTTCAACTAACTATTTGGGAAATTGGTCTACTCACGAGGGCCTGAGTGTACAAAATGTATTAGCAGAATTTGTTCCCACCTCAGCTTTCAGCCCCGGCTCACGCGCTGCTTTGTTCCGCTCGTAGCCACGATGGCCGTGGTTGTTAAGGCGTGAAAGCTTTATCAATCGTCATGGCAATCATCAATGGAAAAGTTCCGGGTTCAATTCCCATTGAGCCCGAATAGTTTTCTAAATGGTTTCTTAACAGACATCGGCTATGGTTCGGATTCCACGTAAAACTGTAGGTCCCGTCTGCATTAGCCTTAAAGTGTAAAACAGCAAGACGTTAAAAAAAAATTGTTCCGCTCGTTTGTTTGATCTTGCGTCCGCTGATCGTATGTTTTGTTTAGTACATTTGTTTTATATAGTTGTGTTTTCCATGATAAAATTATGATTATCTTGTGAGCAGGGTTTGACTATTATTGGTTTGTCAGGTCTGTTGTGCCTAAAATGGGACAAACGTTCTTTAGTTCTTATTGTTATGTTTCTCATAGTTTGACCTATATATTTTTTTGGGCATATTTCACAAGGTCATATTTAAAACAAGTTTATATATTAACGGCTGTCTTTCCGCATTTAAATATTAGCCAATAAAAAATCTGTGTACATAAAAGAAGAAGTCCTGACTGATTCATTGTCACCTTACGGCCAAAACTATGATAGCTAGAGCCTTAGGCCTACAATTTGCAGGGTACCGTTATACCACTACTAGGGGAAATCCCTGCGTGCTTCCCACGCCAACCCCGTTGGAACCTTCTATACACATAATCATGTTATGTTTTCTTTATAATAAAGGTGTGGGATTAATAATAACCCCAAAGCTAAGATGGTAAACAATGTTAAATGTTCGAATCAAATTATTTCGTTTATATTATAACAGCAGTTATAATAAAGGTTTAAAGAACCAGCAATGTTCAGATTTCTACACTTTAAAACCCTAATCTAAAAGCTGGAAATACAAAAGTAAATCAAAGTTTGAAATAATGGAAATATTGGAGGAAACGCCTATTTTATCTGTTATTTTATTCAATTGGTTGCTATAAATAGTCTACATTTTATGTTGGTTTATCAGACTAGACCTAAAATAACAATTTTTTCGACTAAATTTACATAAAAAACATCTGGTGTGCACATCACACAACTTTCCTTACCAAAATAGATGCTGTATCAATTACCAAATTTTTCGAGCGAGAGATTGATGATACCATTTTCGAGTTAATAGGAGTATCCGTTTCGAAGAAAGCGGTACTAATTTCAAAACGGTTAATCCCACGGACCTGATTTTGGTCTCAATCGATTTCTCACCCCCAAAAATGTCAAGGTCGATACCAAACACGGCTAGTTTAAAAAAAGTCATTTTTGCCTCCAAAAAGGGCGTTTTTGGGGTCAATTTTTGAAAAAATGGAAAAAGTTGAGTGGGGTATCTTTTTTGACATTCTTTTGGACGCTGAATCGAATGAGACCATTTTCAAGTCGATAGGATCAGCCATTTCGGAGATACAAACAAAATAACTTGCGTTTTTGTAATAACTTTTTTCAACGAATTTTTAAGGGTATATAGCGTACATAACGTGTTAAGGGGGTCTGAGTAGAGTATGTTAGCAAAGTTTAATCAAAATCGTTAGAGGGGTTTTGGAGTAAATACCAAAAATGTGCTAAAAACTGGTCCCACGGTAAGACACCACCTCCGATTTGCTTCAAATTTACATGGGTTTAATTGTTTACGTGTTTGAAGATATCCTGTAAATTTCAGTTCGATCCGTCCAGCCGTTTGCCCTGTGCACTCCGGACACACACACACACAGACACACAGACACACAGACACACAGACAGACCAATTGCCAAAAATGCATTTTTTGGACTGAGGGGGCCTTGAAACGTAAAGATATTATGAAAACTCGACATCGAATTTTTGGGTCGATCGCAATACTTACCTTACCTAGTATAGGGTAAGGAAAGTAAAAATGTGCAGCATAATATCCTACATGTATTTGTTTAGATAAAAGCATAAAAGAGTTTTATTCTGGTATAAAAAATCTAAAAAAAAAGTTACGTCCGGTCAAAAACGTGATTAATGTTGTTGGATTTTTTGGCTAGCGAACTCGTCCGAACGACTTAGACAACCAACGTATGTACAATATTTGGACCAAATCAGACTTAAAATGCGGCCATTAGAGTGCGAACACATACACACAAATATACAACTTTTAATGACACCCCAAAACGTATTCTGGGGACCATGATCGATGCTCATTTACTACTCCCAACCTCAGGTCTCACCATAAGAGCCACTGCAATAGCTCATCTTTCCTACGGAAATTCGCTAAAAAGGGAAAATATGATTTCGTGGAATGATAGGCTATCCTCTAAAAACTAGACAATGGACGTTGTGTTTTAAACTGTATACATTGTATTACTGAACGGGGTGGTGTTATTAAGGGGCAGTATCGTGCATCATACTGTAGGGCACTCTATGACAAAACCAGCTTTACTGAGTTATTACCCCCCCCCCCCACCAGGGCTCTGCCGTATCTCCATCGTAACGCAGCTTCCGGATATTATATTATTGACATTGGCTCGATCGCATACAGTGCCTGAGGTTAAACATACAGAAAATGACAATAAAAAATCCAGGTGTGCTTAAGACCACACGGAAAAGTGTAAACTTCTATGGCGATATTCTGATTTTTACACTTCAAAAGTACAATGTGTACTATCTATACTAAAAGAGGTAAAGTTTGTTTTTTTGTTTGTTGGTTTGTATGTAGGGGGTAATCTCTGGCACTACTAAACCGATTGAAAAATTAGTTTTACTAATAAAAAGCAACACTATCCCTGAGTAACATAGGCTATAATTCATTTCGATAAAAACCTTTTTTATTTCAATATTTGTAAATTTAGTCGGAAAAAATTCTTAGGTTAGGACTAGAATGATAAATCAACAGATGTATTTACATTTATTACCAAAGCAACCAATTGAATAAAATAACATATAATATTATAGCTGTTAGCTCCAATATTTCCATTAACAGCTGATTTCAAAATTTGAAGCAATTATTTTTGTATTTCTAGCTTTTAGGTTAGGGTTTTTAAGTGTAGACCTGAGCCTTGCTAGTTCTTTTAACCATTATTATAACTGCTGTTATAAAATATAAGAAATAATTTAATTTGAACATTTAACATTATTTACCATCTTAGTTTTGAGGTTATTAATAATCCTATACCTTTATTATAAATTAAACTTATGTTTTTAGAAGGTTCCATCGGGTGTTGGCGTGCGGAGCACGCAGGGGTCTCCCCTAGTATTTTTATATAATAGAGGATGATGCGTGGAGAAAAAAGCGTGACGGTCCGATTCACCGCCCGAAATGTTTAGTCGAGATGCCCCTAAAGAAGTTTGCACTTCAAAAACATTATCTCTGAAATGCTCGGAACATTTCTATCCAGCCGCCATTTTGTTTTTTTACCAAAACGTTCAGCAAATGGTTCGGAGTTGACATTGTGCATGCTATTTGGATAGTTTTTTCATAGGTTGCTGACATTAGTACTCAGCCAATATCTTTATTAGCGAACGTCCATAGGAAAGATGAGCTATTGCAGTGATCCTTATGGAGTGGTCATTATTCCAATCATATGGTCCTCAGAACACATTTTAAAATGTCATTTAACATTGTACTGTATATATTTATATACTATGTATATCATATGTTTTCGCACTCTAACGGCCGCGTTTTACGTGTGGTTTGGTCCAAATTTGGTAGACAAATTTGATTTCTAAGTCGCTTGGATAGGTTCGTTAGCCAAAAATCCCAACAACCGGAAGCACTTTTTTGACATAAAGTAGTATTGAGATTTTTCTTACTATTTATAGAACGAAACATTTTTGGGGATTTATCTAACAAAATAAATGAAATGGAATGAAAATGAAAACATGCTTTATTCATATAAAACTATAAACAATAAACGGTATCAGTTAACTGACACAAACTTTCTCCTAACTTACTGTACTCAAAATAATATTGTTTTTAATCATTTTATTTACTACTTTTTAGAACAAAACAAAAAAATAATATTCTACCTACGTCAATCGTATAAAAAAATGATTGTCCCAGGCGGGATTCGATCTCGCGACCTTTGAATTACTGGCCGCGCTCGCTACCGTGGTGCTACCCAGTACGGCCGCTGCCGCGATGCTAGATTGACAACACAAACTTGTTTATTTTTAAACATTTCCCCATAATTATAAAACGCCGAAGTTTTGATAAAAGCGGGTGGTGTCATTTTGTTTGGCATCTTAAGCACTATAAATACTGAAAATTTGATCAAAATCGTTAGAGCCGTTTTTGAGAAATTTGCATTTTTGTCGTTTTTTATGGGTTTTAAGGGGTAAATTACCCTTAAAAATTCCAAAAAATGAAAAAAAAACGCCTGGAGATATTAGAATTTAGTACCTACATACCAAATTTCATGAAAATCGGACCAATAGTGTCCTCTCTGGTCGTGTATACATACAGACAGACTGACAGACAGACACCACTCTAAAAACACTTATTTGGGTTCAGGGAGCACCAAAACAAAAAATTCCACTAAAAATATTTTTGGGTTCAGGGAGCACCAACACAGATAATTGCACTAAACAATTTTTTGGGGTTTTGGGAGCACCAAAACAGATAATTCAACTGAAAATTCAAATTCGAATATTTTTACGAAAACAATACTTTCTCCATATACTACGTATAGGGTGGAGAAAGTAAAAATGAGAACCTTCCTAACTCGCATTAAGAGGGCAAAGGTCATACGACCGTTTTGCCCGGTTGGCACACCACTCTGTCACAATTAACATTAAGTAAACTTCTTTCTTTTTAAGCAAATTTCTTAACTTATTTAAGTTGACAATAGTAACACAAACATATAAAAACAAACATAGCAATAATTGCAAAGACAACACAATAACAAATTATGCACCTATACTAAAATATACATAAAAAACAAACAATAATAATTGCAATATAACCCAATAGCAAATAATGCCCCTATACTAAAATCTATATATCTATATACATAATTAATTTGCTAGGGGTTATTTTGTGAGTAGAACTCCTCCTAGAGTTTTTAACCGATTTTGATGTTTTTGGTATCATTTTACAGAGCTCACTCTGAAGTTGTGCTTCCCTTAAAATGAGCTCAATGTATGTTAAGGGCTTCGCCCCAGTGGCCCTCAAAGTTGCCATGTTAATCTTATGGAAGGTCAATCTTAAGGAAGAAGAAGAAAGATTTCTTTTGATTTTATCAGGGGCACAAAAAACAGCTGTTCGTATGAAAAGCTTAAAACAGCTGATTTTGATCAACAGCTGATTTTGATCAACAACTGATTTGGATCAAAAACTGAATATAATTTTAGGTTAGGTAAATCAAGCAATAGCGAAGCATTGCCCGGTCCACTAGTAAAATTAAAAATAATAATAACTGCAAAGATAACACAATAACAAATTATGCACCTATTTTGAATGTAAACCCTTACACCCCCCCCCCCTTAACCCCAGCTATAGGCCTACAATTAAATAATTGAACTCATTTATCAAATTCCATCTGTACATTCAAGCCTGCCTCAGATATCCTACAAGCCGCACCCAATCCTCACCATTTAAATAACTCAAAAACCTATCTATGGTTAACTCCGGCAACTTAAACCAATGAATACAGATAGTTTCTGTATTCATTGCTTAAACCAACTTATTCTGATTTCTCTCAACATTGGGCACCCAGCCACAATCTGAAAAACATTTTCACTTTCTCCCAGATTGCTTAGTGAGCAATTATAATTTATATTTTGTATCCATGGTTTATAATTTAGATGAAGTAGTTCACCTCGACATTTAAAAATCCATCTAATTACATTTATATTAATATCATCCTTAAAATATGCCCTATTTTTTAATTGAAAACAAAGATTTCTGTATGTTAAGTGATGAATGGAAGACTCAGCTGCTCTAAATACACCTTTGCCCCATATCAATTCTTATCGCATTTAGCAATCCGAACAGCTGACTCCCCCACTCCACCTGCAACCCAGGCTCAACAGACAACCAACACAAGTTTTTATTTACTATTTGTCTAGCTAAGATATTAGGTAGCTGATCTGGAGGCATTTTAAAGACCCTTAGCATGTACATAATGTGCAACTTAAACGTAAACAAATACACCTGATCCTGGCCCGTTTCCAAACATAACATATAGTTAGGTGTATTTGGTGGTAACCCTAGAATTCGTTTGATGAAAAAACGTTCGACTGAATCGTATTCGCGGTATCCCCAAACCTGCGCCCCATAGCACAAAATAGATCGAGAAACCGCTCTATAGCATTGAAATTTTCAAGTTAACGGCACGCATTTCTTCCCCATTAAATTTACCCAAACGTGATTTATAGCCGTTTTAGAAACGGAGAGTTTCTGACTTAGATGTGTTTGGATCGACAATGCCGGTGTAAGAACCAATCCCAAATATTTATAATTGTTAACACACTCTATTTCCTCGCCCTTATAACGCCACTTTTCGCTTCCCAAACTACCTCCATTTCTAAAAACCATTATTTTGGATTTTTCTAAATTAATTTTTAAATTTCAGACGTCACAATAATTTTCCAAGTTATTGATCTAACAAAATAAATGTAGGATATTATTCTGCACCTTTCGTTTTTTACACGACCTTATAGCAAGTCTGGTTTCCAAAAACATCGATCAAAACGTAACACCATAAAAGTACCCTGTTAAAATCCACGTGTTTCAAAGGGAACTTTTCTGCTGCGAGCGGGACGTAGCAGCGCGTGAACCGGGGCTGGAGGCTTAGGTGAAAACAAATTTTGCCGATATATTTCGTAGACAAATTCCCCAAATATTTGGTTGAAACTCAAAACATAGAAACTTAATTTGGGAATTCGCTTAAATCACGTCAGCGGCAGCTGCGTGATTGAATTATTTAAGTTAAAAAAATAAAAAAATAAACGGTGCCAGGAACTGGCACATACTTTCTCACAAACATATTTCAATTATTAAACAGATTCACTGTGACTTCATAATTGTAGGTGGGGTAGGAGAGGTGATTTATTAATGTAGGATATTAACTATAATAATAATAATAATATTTTATTTTCCTCCAATTATTTACATTTATATGTACAATACAATGGTTGGGAAATAACTAACCATCACTTCCAGTATTAGATGGTTAGTGTGAAAAAAAAGAACTAAACTATAAACAAAATAAAAATAATAAAATACTGAAATAAATACAAAATAACTAGTCTACCTTTATACTTAACTCTTAACATAATGCGGCTACTCCTGCGTTGGTGTATCTAACAGGCCTCCCTTCACAAAATTAAATCAAAATCTATATCTATGTCCATACTCGCATAACTGCTTGCACACATACTCACACACCACACATATAATTCCATAACTACCATACACACAAATCGACAGAAACACATGTATCCCAACTTAACCAATTCATTAAACACTTACAAATAAACATTAAACATCAAGTATTAAACTACACTCTTAAACAGTTCATCGCAGGACTCGAAACCCCAAAGCCAACCTCTCACTCGCGACATGTACCTAACCATCCTTGGTTCTTTTTTTACTTGTATAGGCAATTCATTAAATATTTTGGGACCAATATATAAAAAAGACCTCTTAAAGCAAGTTCGGTTCACTTTTGGTCTTTTCATGTGCATCTGGGCAGTACTCCTTGTTTTATAATAAATTTGAACATTGGAAGTATTTCCACTCCTGCTATAAAAAATCTTTAGGACCTTATATATAAATAAATGTTTCAGAAGCAATATATTTAGTTGTTTAAATAGAGGAAAGGCATGATGGAATTTACTCTTGAAAAGAAGAATTCTGATAAAATGTTTTTGAGTATCAATTAGAGGAGTAGTCGCCAGGGCTATAGAATACAAGGGCTAGACCAGTCCGCCAAGGAAAGCGTTCCCGTGCTGCCACTGTGATGACGTCACGGTGGTACCTCTTGCTCCATTCCCACCGCTTCACATAAGTATTCTTTGCTACAATAATTTCAATTTCTTAGCAAACCTGTAACATTTTTATGAAGCGCTCTTCTTTAATTTTAGTATTGACACTACACAAAGCAATAAGTAGACTGTAAGCAATTAGTCTAAAGATGTAAGAAGAAGACAGAGTTACAATAAAACTAATTTGTAGGTAATAAACCGTTGTGGTGTACTAATGTTAGCATACTTTTAATTTGATTCTCTGAAACATTCTGAAAACTAAATACGAAATTGAACAACATGTGTCACATTATTGAAAATAATTGTATTTATTACAATAAACCACCAAAACTTGAATGTCATACTGCAGTTTAATAAAACATGTGTAATACTTATAAAATAAAACACATAAAAGTTATAAATACTTATGAATAATGAGTAGCTTATATGCAGATATGCACATAACATAATAATTACTGCTGAGATAAAATATAAAAAAATTATAAAACTGCTTTATAGAAATTTTCCTTCTCTATGCCTTAGGGAATACTTAATTTAATAGTTGAATTTAAACAATTGAACTATTTAAATTAAAATTGACACTGTGCAATTTAATTTAATCTAGAAGTTTAACTTAAAATTATGTTTTATTTATTTATTTTTGTCATCAATAATTTTATTACTCTAGGTTTAAATTTGATTATAATTATTTGTATATTATATATTTATTTATATCTAATTATTCTGACAATTTTAAGTGCATTTTGCTAGTAAAGATTTTTTTAAAACATTTTAACTTTATAGCTGCAGAAGAAATTACTTGAGAACCTTGGTAACTTTTCAACATAAATTAATCTCGCTTGCAACTTTTACATTAAATAAATAATATTTTTTAATGGTTATTTTAATTTGAAGCTGATTACTTAAAATTTGTTGTTTTTAAATTTTGAGTTATCAATAATTACCGGTGCTCTAAGTTTAAATTTTATTATTATTTATATATTATATATTTATTTATTTACATCACATCATTCTGAAAATGTTTGATCTAATGTACTTTGTTGGTAAAAGTGTTTCTTAGAATATTCAAGTAACACTGCAGACAATATTACTTGATAATTTTAGTAATATTTCATAAAGTAATCTCGTCTGCAACGTAACATTAAATAAATACATACCTTGCTAAACATATATTTTAAGTGATTGTGTATATTGTGTAATTTTTTAAAGAAATTCATGGAATGCCTTTTCGAGAAAATTAGCATTGAATATGCGTCAAAAGGCGAAAATCTTGCGGAATTATATACCTTCTTTAAAAACGTGTACTGAGCAAAATAATTGCTCAATATTCACCAAACTTGCTAAACATATAATTTAGGTGATTGTGTGTATTGCATAATTTTTAAAGAAATGCATGGAATGCCTCTTGGAGAAAATTAGCCTAGAATATGCGCCCTAAGGCGAAAATCTCGTGGAATTAAATACTTCCTTTAAACACTTGTACTGAAAAAAATCATTGCTCAATATTAACCAAACTCGATAAACAAATATCTTAGGTGATTGTGTGCATTGTATACATTTTTCAAGAAATTTGTGGTATAACTCTCCGAGAAAATTAACTTTAAATATGCATCAAAAGGCGGAAAATCTCGCGGAATTATATATCTTCTTTAAACACTTGTACTGAACAAAATAATTACTCAATATTCATCAAACTTGGTAAACATATAATTTAGGTGATTGTGTGTATTGCATAATTTTTTAAAGAATTATCGTCTGCAAAGTTATATCAAATAACACGTGAGAGCTAAGGCGAACCGTGCTTACGCGGCGTGTCATGGTACCAGAGTGACGTCACATAGGAGGGGGGCAAGGGGAAGTTTGGGACAGTCGGCGAGCGTCAACATCAAAGGAGTGGTCCAGCCCTTGTATTCTATAGCACTGAGTAGTCGCGGCCATACAGGCCCCTCCCCAACACTCTATTCCGTATTGAAGTCTTGAATGTATGAAAGCATGATATAACATTCTCAGAACTTTTAAGTTACAGATGTTTCTCAGGTAATAGAATTTCCTTACATATGCATGTAATTTTGAGTTTAACTGTCGAATGTGTTTCTTCCATGTAATCTTGCTATCAAGAAAAATGCCTAAAAACTTTATATCCTCTGTTTGCTGGACGGACGGACACACACAAAAATCAGGACCAAGACACATATTATTATGATAAATCAAAGTCTTCCCAAATTGAAACCCCCTCAAATCAAAAACTACGAATTTTGTTTTTTCCACATTAACGATCATATCATTATTTGAACACCAATACTGTAAAGTTTTTAAGTCAGTAATCATTTTCCGCTTTACTAATTCCCAGGTGCTGCTCACATACCGGAGAGCGATATCATCAGCAAAGGTGCTGATTTCTCACTCAAAACCTTCTTCAAGCAAATCATTAATAAAAATCAGAAACAATGTTGCCGAAAGCACGGACCCCTGTGGAACTCCTCTATATATAGTTTGAGAGTCACTCACATGTTTATTTATTCGTACTTGTTGCGATCTATCTTTCAGATAAGATTTGAACCAATCAAAAGCAGCTCCTCGTACTCCGATTGATTCCAATTTAGTCAGCAAAATATCATGATTTACCAAGTCAAACGCCTTGTTAAAATCAATAAACAATCCGGAGGCCTTAAATTTAGAGTTTATAGCTTCATACACCCCCTCCATATAATCCCTTACCGCTTCTTCTGTATTCCACCCCTTAGTAAACCCATATTGTCGTCTACTAAAAAATGTTGTAAATTTCAGAAATTAATTCATCTACTTTTCATTAATTTTTCAATTATCTTAGAAAAAAATGACAGTAAAGCTATAGGTCTATAATTATTTAGTTCATTTAACTTGCCCTTCTTGTAAATAGGAACCACGATGGCTCTTTTAAGAGCTTCAGGAAATATGCCCGTAACAAAACTGAGATTTATAATATTACATAGAGGAACAGATATTTCTCGGGAAATATATTTTATAAGATCAGTAGAGATACCGTCAAACCCGGTGGATTTCTTACTTTTAAGTGTATTAATTACTTTAGTAACTTCACCCTCGTCAACAGGCATCACAAAAAATGACTTGCTTTCCCTTCTTCGAGGTACTGAATTAGCTCCTGAGAAATTATACTGTTTGTACACATTAGCAAAGTGACTGTTAAACTCATTTGCAATACAAAGAGGGTCTTCCAGAAGTACACCATCTCTGTTAATAATTTTGTCTACACATTTTTGATTAGTTTCCCCAGTAATATTATTTATTATCCGCCATAGCTCCCTACTGTTTCCTTTGTGTTTATCAAGTAGATTCGAAAAATAATTATTTTTTGTTTTATCAATATCGTTAGACAACCTACAAGTGTATTCTCGAACATACTGTTCAAAGTTTCGATCGTACGGTCTTCGCTTTAATTTTTTATAAATTTTATTGCGAATAACTAATAACTATTAATTACTATTATTATCTAGAGAGAAAACTATCGATTTCGAACAAATTTGCACCAAACACGTCAATTAGGCTTGTATAGACGCACGAAAAAATGTTTTGAAAAATGTTGAAAAACAACCCCCATTATGGCCAAAAATCCCTCAAAATCAGTTATTATTATTATTATTATTAGCTAAACGAGAATGTGTAGAAAGATGCGGTTTTTTGCATATGGCAGGGTACATTAAAAGCTACAAATAAGCCACATTTTAACAAAATCGTTAGAGCCGTTTTTTTTATAAAAACAATAATAACAGATTTTTTTTGCCAAAAAGGGGGTTGTTTTCAAAAAAATTTCAAAACCATTTTTCGTGCATCTATAGCCTACAGGCCTACTTGACATGTCTGGTGCAAATTTGTTTGAAATCGATGGAATAGTTTTCGCTCTAGCTTTGTATACATACAGACATTTTGTAAAAACCACTTTTTTGGACTCAGGGGGTCCCAAAAGGGATATTTCCACAAAAATCTTAACATAGATTTTTTTGCGATCACTATACGGTACTTTAGTATAGTGAGAAAGTAAATTGACGTGAGTTGAGCGAATTTCCAAAATTAAGTGTATATGTTTTAGGGTTTCAACCAATCAATTATTTCTAAGGCCTGCGTTTACTAAATATATTAGTAGAAATGGTTGGCACCTCAGCCTCCATCCCTGGCTTCGTACCGCTCGAGCCTAGTTAAAGGTAATCAATTTACCTACGTTATAATCTGCTCTCCCGTTTTCACGAATGTCATGCCACGACTTTATGAAAAACAGAAATAATCCCCTAGAGACTCTACCATGCATTTGAACTAGGCTCACAGTTTCCCTGGTGGCATGGTTTAGCGTGTTTGTTGGTGGTATTACTGATACGTCGCTTAAGGTAAGTTCCAAGCTAAGACTTTCTAATCCATCCTCTATATTTCCTTAGAGACAAACGACATTAAGCGAGGAAGCTGTAAAGACCCCAAGGGGTAACATCTCACTGTTAGCGAGACTTGGCTATAACTTAAATGCTGTTAAGTTTTGGAAAATCTTAGTTTTACTTAACTGGTGAGTTGTGAAGAGTGGAGGAAATGCATGGGAACGGTTTTTTATACAGGGTGGAAGAAAAGCCTGGGAACAGTTGGATTTCTCGGTTTCTAACTAAGGTAGAAGCACGATTCACCTGTAATTTTGAAAGCAAAAGCTTCGGGGTCGCAAAGCAGCTGATTTCTTTGTTATATGGATAATCCGGTACTGCTTGCCCTAGTAGTTCAAAAAACGTTCCAGCCAAAAGATGTTGGTAATATTTAAAAGTTTCAACAATAGCAAACTCGATCGGGTTGCTTTTGTTACGCTGTGAATTGCATGCAACCCTAGAGATCGAGGATATTTGATTTTAATATAAACGTTTGATATTTCCTTAAGGTACAAAATATCTGAATTAAATAACAATTATTTTAAAACAAACAAGATGGAAAGACGGAATACTTTTTCAAGACTTCGGCTCGTGTTTTTTTTTTTAATAATCAAAAACGTGATCCCGAAGCGCTAAGACTCTTTAACTGTCTTTAAAATCGGGTTTCCTGTACCCAAAAACTTATAAAACGATATCCCACACTGTATTTTTTAAAAAGTTGACCCAAAAAAACGTGACCCCGATGCGCTACGTCTCTTTAACTGTTAAAAACGGGTTTCTCGTACCCAAAACATATAAAACGATACCCCACACTGTATTTTCAAAATTTTGACAATATTTTGACTCACTCACAAAGCTCAAAAGATTTTCAATTCTCCGCAATAACATTACGAAGATTTTGACACTACCAGAAGTTTTCTACGACATCTGTGAGTGCGTATATCGTGTCCACAAACAGACAGACAAACAAGAATTTTCGCAAGATTTCAATACATCGGCATTTTAATGCGAGCCTAAGTATTAAGAATTTTCAAGGAAAATGTGGGTCTGCTTACTTAAGGGTCGGCTCTAGTAAAACAGAAAGCAACCTGCGACTCCAGCGTAGCGGTAGGTTACGCAGACATTGCTCATCCTAAATCCATTTAAAACCCGCAATTGTTCAAATAGCGTTTTAAAAAATACCAAATTCTTGGGGACGAAATTCTTGATGCAAATGGCTTGGTAGTTTTTCGCTATAATTAATAGTTACAACGTAAAAAAATATTAAAAATCAATGTTTTAAATTGTTAATAAATATCAAACAAAATGTTTTTCTTAGTTTTGGAAAAGCCATTTGCATGCATATGGCCATAGCTTTAAAATGGCATAGGGCCTATCGTTCATAATTATCCGATCAAAAATAAAGGAAAATTTGGATTTTAATTTAACGTTGGTCTTATGGAGTGTCAGCCAACATGGCCGACAGCTAGAGCCGACCCTTAAGGGTCTGCTGTAGTGGCGGCCATCTTGGATTTTTATCCCATAAGAACAATGTTAAGTTTCAAACCATTTATTTCGTTTATTTTTTATCAAAAAATTGTTTGCAAGGTCTCATTTTAAGTAGTCACAATACGCACCCGTATTTCAATTTAGTTTTTTTTTAAATGCTTTTGATTTGTTATGTAATTGACATTTTGTAAGTACAAAGTTTAAATTTTTTTCCTAACACAATACAAAATTAATAATGAAAAATAATTTGCAAGCTGGATCCAAAATTTTATAAAGAATATTCAGTTGTTTTTTCAACACTCAATTACAAAATATAGACTTATAAAATGGTTTGAAATGAGGCAATGTCAAAGCGTTCAGCTGCAAGAAATTGCATTGTTTAGATAGGGATACAGTGAGAAGCGCTTTCGTTTTCGGTTGCTTTCTTGTTTACTGGAGCAGATCCTTAAGAATAGTTTTTAATATTACTTTTAGTATTGTAGTAGAGCCTCAGGACTACTCTAACTATTATATTGTTTATATATGTAACTAGAGGGCTCGCTTGACCCCAAAAGCCCCAACACATGCGGCGAAGCAAATGCAATCAGTTGTATACTATGGTATTTTCACGTTACTGAGGATTGGTTAGGACAGAGAGTTTTAGTTCTAAACAGAATGAATACAATTTTAAAGTTATAAAATGTGACCAAAATGTGATAGGCCTACTGTAGAAGTCTTTTAATATGGTAGGCCTTTTCGTTGTTTGGGTTCGCTATTACCTAACCCAAAAAATCTATTGGTTGTGAAAAATTATAACCTGATTCTAAATTTACCAAGTTGGTTGTTATTGTAATAAAATATGTAAAAATGCTTTCAAGGAATGTGTGGTTCAGTAAAGGCCTAACCTAAGATTGTGTTAATGTTTTGATCCAAACCAGCAGTAGGCCTATTATTTATAATGTGTAGTAACACATGTTTGAAATATAATACAGTAAGCCTTCTTGATAGATTATTTATTTGCTTTTATTTTGTTAACTCAACCTAAACAACTGTTAGTTGCGAAGGGTAATTACCTGATTCTAAATTCGCCAAATTGGTTGCTACGGTAATACATCTAAATGATTTCAAGAAACGTGAGTTATTTCGGTGTAGGCCTAACCTAAAATTGTGTTAAGCTTATGATCAAAATCAATTGTTTTATTTGTAATATGTAGCAACAGAATCGATGTTTGAATTAATTATAATACGGTTAGCGTTTAGTTTTGGTGTTTAGTGTTTTGGTGTTCGCTAACCTAACTTTAAAAAAAATAATTAACCGATTCTAAGTTGGTAAGCCACACCTAGAATTGTGTTGTTCAGCTTTTCATTAAAATCAGCTGTTTTGTTTGTTGTTTGGCTGAGTTTAAAACCCCGTACTTTTACCATTTTCAACCCTTAATCAATATTTTGTACTAATGGGAGATTTTGTGTATTGGGTAACTTACATCTCTTTTTAAAGGTATTGACAAAAGAAGAGGAACAGCAGAAACCTCTGTTGTCTATCGCAATAAAAACCTCTGACCTAATCAAAACTTACTGCGCTTGCGTCAGGATTTAGGTTACTGCTACTCCCACCACCCTATCCTGATCCAAGTGCCTCTGTCCTAATCAAAACTTACTGCGCTTGCGTCAGGGTTTAGGTTATTGCTG
>JAGFPH010010989.1:22297-33013 GCA_018207615.1 Philaenus spumarius
ATTTCGTGTACGAATGCAGTAGTTTATGGGACACTATGTAGTTCACAGGAAATAGGTAGAAATTTTGGTATCCATAAAATGTAAGGCGCATCTTAATTTTATAATTTACTTGGATATAATTTTAGGTTTTTTTTTTTTTATAACGGTTACTAAAGAAACTAAATTAAAATGGAACAAATCCAAAAATATGAATCCACATTTTATTTAAATCGGAGATAGACTTTACTAATTATAAAAAGGGAGCAGAGTGGTTTTAGAGGTTAAAAGCGCTCGTCCAGTTAGACAATTAAAACCTCTAACACAGTAGTGTAGTTTCGAATCTAGTTCTTGGCGTTCGATTTACTTGAACTAGAAGTGCTCAGATGTATCCATTAGTCTCACAGGCATAGTAAACTGTAGGCATCTATTATAGTAGGAAATGCATAAAATTCGTTTAATATACTCACAATTTATGTTTTGATATCCATAAAACCGCAACAAAAGAGTTGTTTTCATTTATGTAAATTTTATATTTCTACAAATTGTATATGGCTTATACTTTAAATAAACTTGTTGAACTTACCGTCCAATAGTCCAATTTCACACGTCCAACGACGGCCGTTTCGGCTATTCAGCCATTTTCAAGTTAGGACCATTGTCCTTCGTCATTAATAAAAATAAAAACACATAGTACACTTAAAAACACTTACACACATGAGGCCACATTTAAAAAATACACGCTCGCACATTTTAATGTCCGTGTGGTTAGATCACTGTCCACGGCTAGACTGTCGGTGTTACGTCTGTGCATAGTTCTTATCTGTATTTGTTTTTGCAATGTCTATTAACAAGTCGAATAATGGGTTGGAATTAAAATTGAGTTTATCATTAAGTAGCGTTCCTTGCTCTGTCTTGAAAGCTTTATAAATCTCATACTGCACCAGAACATTCATAAGCTTCCCTTTGCTACACTTACGCAAAATGGTTAAAGATCTGTCAATCACATCATATTTGTGTGCTGTTTCCATAATGTGTTCAGCAAATTTTGAATCGGTTTTCGGAGGTTGTGCCGATCGTATTGCGGGAGGAAGATTTTCTTTAAACCTCTTATGAAATGATCGTCCAGTCTGCCCTGTGTATTTTTTGGGGCAATCAGCACATGATATCTGGTATACTCCTGTTTGTTGGAATTTATTGTTGGTATTTGAACTTCTATTCAATATTTGCGATAAATTACTTCTCGTGCTGTACGTGGTAATGTACCCTACTTTACCTTGGTAATAGACATTGCAAGACACACACATAGAACAAATAATCCAAAATTATAATTGCAAGATATACTTAAGATATGTAGATGACACATTAATAATAATATACGATTGTAATGAAAACACAGAAGAGAAATTACTTGAACAATTAAACGGTATACATAAAAATATTAAATATACAATGGAAAAACAAATTAAAAATTCAATTAATTTTCTAGATCTAAATATAACCAATCACAAAAGTAAAATAGAATTTGGAATTTTTAGAAAAGAAACGTATACAGATAATATCATACATGCGGAATCAAATCACCCAATGCAACATAAATTAGCAGCGCTTAGGCATATGATAAATAGACTACAGGCAACACCACGCAACAAATTTGAATATAAAAAAGAATTGAACATTATAATGCAAATAGCAATCAACAATGGATATTCACCTAAAACAATAGACAAACTTGCAAAAAATATAAAATCAAAAAAGAAAATAAATAGGCCTACAGAGAATAATAATAAAAAAGAAAAATAGACATCTTCAACTTACACGGGAAAATAAATATATAAATTTAAAAGATTTTTTAAACAATATGGAGTAAATATAGCAATGAAAACGAATAATACAATAAAATAAAAATTTAATAATAATATAGAAAAAAGAGACAAATACAAGCAAAGTGGAGTATACCTATTAGAATGCGAATGCGATGCTAAATATATTTTTCAAACTGGACGGAAATTAAAAACTAGATATAAAGAACATATAAGGTCATTTAAATATAATAAAAAAGATTTAAATTTCGTGAATCATTTAATTAACGAGGAAAACAAACCTAGGGATATGCAAACATCTATGAAATTAATCCACCCAATAAATAAAGGAACAAGGCTTAATGTAATAGAAAACATGGACAAATTTAAAAGACCAAAAAATAATAAATGAGCAAATTAATACACAATCTAACATTATGTTTGAAAATATAAAATTAATATAAAAATGGAAAATTCCAGAAATATAGGACGTAGGTGAATGATCTAAAATTAATAGTTGTTTACTTATTTACTGGTTTACAAACGATAGAGAACAGGCAGTAAACATGTTGAAAGTGAGGGTGGGGGAGGAGAGCAAGTATAAATAGGAGACAGTGGTAGAGCATAGATAGTAGCAAACAAAGCAAGATGGGGTGAAGATGGGGTCTTTAGGCGAAGAAAAGACAAAGCTAAGAAAGCGGATAAACAAGAGGACAAATGTAATTACAGGTGTTTATTATAAGTTGAGTACACAGGTACAAGTTGAATACAAAGAAGAACTTAATATTTGTCATGTAAAAACAATTGGTATAGTACCTGTAATATACCTCGGTTAACTCTTTCGTATACGGAGTAGTACTAACGGAGCAATGAATGAACACGTGCGTATACGAAGAAGAGGAACTGTGATATATGTCTTTTTAAATATTATTCAAATGTTTCTTATTCAAGATGTGATTTGTGTTTATATGTTGTGTTGTGTATTGTGTGTATTTTTTAAGTTGACGCGCATTTAAATAGAATGCAATAAGAACAAAAATTCGGTTTGACAATGAAATAGACGAAACGGTCGTCACCGATTTCAAAGATATTGGACTGCGAGCAGTAAAACAAAGGTATTTATATAATTATATAATTGATGAACATTATTAGACATACAATTAGTAAATTTAATTAAATATATAACTAATTTAAGTACGGTAATTGGAAACTATTATTTGGACCATTTTAGTTTTCATGGCAAACATACGTTATGATTCATCTTGTTATCTCATTAATAAAACAAACGTAATCCCAACATGGAACCAGAGGCTATACATTACAATGAGAACTGTACTGCCCGATGTACTCTGAATTATTTATTGGGAGGTAAAATGCTTGCAGTTCCTTCTAATACTTTACAAGCTTATTCATGACAGCAAATGTTTGTGTGTGAATGAATGTAAATGCCGGTTATGAATTATTGAATGTTGTACACTAATCTACAGTTAAAAGTTGTAACAATTTATATTTCGTTCTTGTTTAGTGGTTTTGCGTTTGCTTTCTGTAGAGTATTTATTTGCTATCACTTGCTAATTCAGTAATATAAGTTACATTATTTTATTATATTTTATTATATTTTCCATATGAATAAAAAAAAAGCTTAAGCAGCAATGCCGCATTACTATAGCCGAATTTTTACCGCGGAATAACTAAGTTTAAAACAAGTAAATTTAATAGTTATTTATTTTATTCATATTTCATGCAAGAGAAACAACAACACATTACACAGGATTATAGTACATTTAATTGTCTTTTGAATGGTAAAACTCACAATATGTACTCGGGCTTATGATTGGGCGAAAATGTGCAATTATCGTACACGAATAGTGAAAAATTCGATTTTTGGGACCTTTATATGAGTTTTGTTCCTTGTTCCGGGAGGTGTACCTAAAACACCTTTACACAGGATTATAGTAAATTTAATTTTCTTTTGAATGGTATAACTCACAATATGTACTCGGGCTTATAAGTGGGCTAAAATGCGCAATTACCGTTCAAGAATAGTGAAAAAGTCAATTATCGGGATCTTTATATGAGTTTTGTTCCTTGTTCCGGGAGGTGTACCTAAAACACCTTTACACAGGATTATAGTACATTTAATTGTCTTTTGAATGGTAAAACTCACAATATGTACTCGTTCTTATGATTGGGCGAAAATGTGCAATTATCGTACACGAATAGTGAAAAATTCGATTTTTTGGACCTTTATATGAGTTTTGTTCCTTGTTCCGGGAGGTGTACCTAAAACATCTTTACACAAGATTATAGTAAATTTAATTGTCTTTCGAATGGTATAACTTACAATATGTACTTGGGCTTATGAGTGGGCGAAAATGCGCAAATAACGTACAAGAATAGTAAAAAAATCGATTATTGGGATCTTTATATGAGTTTTGTTCCTTGTTCCGGGAGGTGTACCTAAAACACCTTTACACAGGATTATAGTAAATTTAATTGTCTTTTGAATGGTATAACTCACAATATGTACTCGGGCTTATGAGTGGGCGAAAATGCGCAATTAACGTACAAAAATAGCGAAAAAGTCGATTATTGGGATCTTTATATGAGTTTTGTTCCTTGTTCCAGGAGGTGTACCTAAAACACCTTTACACAAGGTTATAGTAAATTTAATTGCCTTTCGACTCATATAACTCACAAATTGAACTTGGGCTTATGAGAGGGAGATATCATGCAATTTCCTCGCTCTAACTTTGCCATTTTGGGTTTACTACAAATAGGCCGCCATTTTGTTTCAATTCAAAAAATAAAAATATATGTACCTTTCAAATCCTACAAGGACCCTTTCACAAAAAATTCATCATTTTTGAAGCATATTTACTACCTTTTAGCAAGGTTGGTAAAAAACTACCCCTCAAATTCCTACCCAAAAACGAAAATACTGTATAACTCCGCCATTTTGAAACGGATCGAAAAACAAAAAAAGTACCTTTTGAAGAATCGCACTAAGGCCCTTTGACCAAAAAATCAGAAATTTTGAAGCATTTTTACTACCCCTTAAAAATCCGGGAATAAAACATTTATATATATATATATATATATCTATATATTTAAAGCCGTAAGGAAAAAAAACATTTGGACAGTTCGTCTGAGACTTCTACTGGGCCGATTTACATGCGGTTTTTACCAAAACAAAGGTTTCGGTCCTATATTAGCAGGTTTTATTTGTATTTTGAAAATATTTACGTTAAATGGGTCAAAAATGAAAAATAGACTTTTCTTATGGAGATTTAACATGGGAGAAAAAGTCAACTTTTTCAATCCTTTGGACAGTTCGTCTGAGACTTCCACTGGACCGATTTACATTCAGTTTATACCAAATAAAAGCAAAACTTTTCTATATTAACAGGTTTTATTTACTTTTACGTCATCTCAATTTCTTAAATTAAAAAAATCAACATTTCTAAACCTTTGCAATGATTTTATTTTATAGTTCTTCAATCAGCTGATTGTAAACAAACAAGGTATTTTGCCTAACATCAGAAGAAGAGCAAACACAAACACTCATATAATATAACAGCTGATTTCACCTATCATCTGTACAAAACCTAGCGTAGATTATATTTTGGGGTTATGTCAACAATTACAATGCATCAATAATGTAATTCTTCTGAAGCTGATTTTTTTTTGAAATATGAGTTATAAAATTAAGGTAGGCTATAATACGTTATAAGATTTGGTTTGAGGTTATAAAGTGAATATAAATACAACCTTTTATCAACAATGAATTTATTCATTTATAAAAATTTATTAAAGATACCCATTCGTTTAACTTCGGAAACAAACGTATAACATATACATAATTATATTCGAGTATTAATTTCTTTATTATAATATTAAAAACTTCTAAATCAATTGATTATCAATATGAAATAAAAACCAATTAAAAGATAACATTTATATCCTTATCTTGATATATAATTAAGGCCTACATAAATACAACATTTTACAAAATATTGAATAGGCCTACAGTTTTAAATTGCAATATTTTTCATGGTAGTTGGCAACAGTATTATTTATGCAAGGTAATGGTTTTTTCTCCTTTCTTTCCTATCTGTATTGATATCCCAAAAAATTAGATTACGTGTATAAAATATTAGTTAAATTCACTGATTGTCAAATCCATTTTTTCTTCTTTAACTTTTCTACAAGAAAAATAATTGGAATGAAATTGCATTTTAAAAAGTACATTTTATACATGTTTCGCACCATCTGCCTAGCGCTCCACTCACCACGAATGGAGCTGTATCCACCGAGTATCGACGGGCAACATCTATATATTGTTAGGCCTAGACTGAACCAAAATAAATAAATAATGTTTATTGTTGATTCAGTAATCAGCTGTAGTCTCTAATATTTTCATTAACAGTTTATTTCAAATTTTAAATAAATTAGTAGTATTTCAAATTTTTACGTTAGATTTTTATTTAATTAAGTGTAGACCTGAGCCATGCTGACTGCTGACTACACAACGTGTTCCAACGGCGCACACCGGTTTCCAACAGGGAGTTGGTGTGGTGGGGGGTTGGCGTGCGGAGCACGCAGGGGTCTCCCCTAGTATATATAAAGTAATGATTTTTGGGTATAGTCTCCAAATGGTCTGAAACGGATAGAAACCAAATTTTAGCCTTCTCCGACCAACCGTTTTCAAGTTGGGTCGAGTGTAATAGCTCTTATTTTCTTCGAAAATTCGGCTAAAAATAATATAGAATAATTAATATCTATAAACCAAAAATAGATTGAACTTATCCAGTAGTAAATTAACCGAGGAAAGTTTCTACTTGCTTGCTCCACAACTTATAAGACCAATTTGATTTCTTTCTGCCACTATTATTATTTGCTGTTGTTAAGTTTCTTATTGTATTGTAATTGTAATTGTAAAATCAAATTCTTTCATTGAGTGATGTGCGTCATTTGTGCACTAACACATAATAGGACCTGGACATATTCACTCAAAAGTCATTTTCACCTAATACAATTTATACGAACAATATTTGTGTTTGTTTTTCATTGACTGTTTACAACTAATAGTTTATTTGCAGTTTCAGTCAGACATAAAGTTTTTCATTTCTTGTATGTTTAAAATGTAAAGTTGTGAGCATTGAAGTAGGATTAAAGTTAAAGATAATGAAATAAAACGATGTGGATTCGTTAGATTTGCCAAAAATGTATACAGATTTTAATTGTATATCTGTATGGGATTCTATAAAACTGCTCATTTACAGAGACATACCCTAGGTCCTATGTTTTAACCTAACGAATTCAATATTATATTAAATTAAAGTTTTGAATTTATGCATTAAAAAAATAAAAGTGAGATCAAAATAACAAGGTTGAACATTTTACAGATAATTTTTAGAATGAACAAAGAATGATAATAATACAATAATTCATTATAACAAAATAACAATACATATTAATCAAAAAACAAAACATCGTTGTCCAAGTAAATTCAACACCATATGCGTAAAAAAGATAAACAATTTCAACTGTGATTCCGAACGTTTTCCATCAATCAATCAAATCCAAACATTAAAATCAAGACAAATTATAGGAGATTAGATAGTGAAATCAGTACATAGATTATATGTATCATATCTACACCGGACACAAATTAAATGTGTCACCTATTTAGAATTAGTTAGTTTTTGCACTTTGGTTGTTTAATTAAGTAAAGACAAACCTAAATAGAGAGAGATCTCCAAAGCACACTAGTAAACATTGTATGATGTACTTTTAGGACTTCCTGATCACAGATATGATAATGTGAGATTACTTGTATTTCTTGTATCAGCATTAGCTATTGAAATAAAATATATCAGTTTGTTTGCCTTTATATTTGACAGTTTGAAAAATTCTTTGAAATTGACTTATAAATAAAAATAAGTTTCCAACATATATCATATATTTTCAGAGTTCATGATCAAGCAATTGTGGCAAGATTTAAATAGGTTAAAAAGCTAAAAACAAAAGAAAGAAAACTGCTTATTCTATTACAGCAGTTGTTTTATGGCATCTTTTTGGCAATTAACAAATATTTATGTGTATGTTACTAGAGTTGATAGCTAAAGAATTATAACAAAATGTTTAATTTAAAGATGAAATGAAATAAAATTAATTATTTCTTCACAAACCTTGTACGATATAATACATGTCAAAATAAAACATAAATATAAGACATTTTAAATAAAGTAATAATTAAAAATGTAAAGGGAAGAAATAGGTACCATCTATAGGAATCCTGTAATGAGGGTTACCTTTACTTCAAAAACGTTTATTTTATTTTAGTTGTTGAATAATATTTATCAAAAAATTATTATAAAGGAGTTTTACAGCAACAATTTTCTTTTTATATAAGCATTTTTTATAGACCAGATGAGATAAACTCGGCTCAATCAAATTGTAAAACGTTAAATCCATAATAATGTTGTTTGAATTTGCAGCTCTTTCTGTAGCGCATGAATCAAACAAAGCATACAAACTGAAAAATAAAAAGAGTAATAGAATATTTTTAGAAAATTTTATAACAAAAGTGAAATGGATTATATCAATTATTAAGGAGAGTGTCTATATTGTTGAGACTGAGCAGCGAAGATTTCAAATTTCTTAGGCATTTTAGTTGTCTAGTACAATGTTTGATGTTTGCTGGTAGTTTTTTTTTATACAATTTCGGACCTATGTAAGAAAAATAATTCATAAAACTTGTCAGCCTACGTTTTGGAATATTCAAATTGTGCCTAGAACGGGCTGATAATTAATACGTATTATGTACGGTGAGAAATTATCCACTGCTTCTGTAGAAGACACAAAGAATTTTATTATATAAATAGATGTTTAAGTGGTAGTAAAGATACAATATGAAAAAAAGGTATTGAAGGTGCAATTCCGTTTTTATTTTGATAATGCCTTTTTGTGTTATAAGCAGTTCAGCAACAAATAATTCCATACTCTAATCTGCTATGGACTAGTGAAAAAAAAAGTTTCCGTTACATATATTTGGGGCTAATGAACTTTTAGAAATAAAGAAACTCTAATAAGTCTAACTTACTTTTTAAAGCATTTATATATGTTTTCCATGGCAAACGTCTATCATAACCCCCAACTATTTTATCGTTTCGGAATTTTATATTAAAGAACGGTTCAATGCGCACTGTGAGTTCACTGCACTGTTTGTATTTATACATTTATACGTGACTATGGCAAACGATTATTCAACGAAAACTTCATAAAACCTCTTTTGCTAGTGCTAAGTGTCATTTTACGTCTAGCATACCACAACCGCAAGCCGATTAAATATTTCCCATGGCTAATTTACATTCATTCCAATTAATGTTTGTATACATTATAGCAGTGTCGTCGGCAAAAGAAATCAACCTACCACTAAACTTGCCATTGCAAAGAGTATTTACATAAATTAAGAATAGAATTTGGCCTAAGGAATAGTTTCCTTGAGGAACTCCACAGTCAACTCGCTCACATGTGGTCCAACTTTAAGACACTGCTTCATCTCTTTCAGGTAGCTTATACACCATTGGTGAACTACACCCCTTACACCAAAGTTCATCAAGCAGGATTTTATGCTCAACAGTGTCGAATGCCTTGGTAATGTCTAGAAAAAGGCCACACGTTTTCCCATTATTCAACTCATTCATAACTAAGTTGCTGAGATCAAGCAGAACATCCTCAGTTCTTTTTCCAGCCACGAAAACGTATTGATTATTGCTGAAAAAATCTGATTATTTAAATAATGTACAGTTTGATGTTTCATTAGTTTTTCAATAACTTTAGCAAATACAGAAACCAGAGCTATTGGTCTATAATTTGACATTTGAAGTTTATTTCCTTTTCTAAGTATAGGAATAACTAAAGACATTTTTAATTTATTAGGAAACTTTCCACACTCAAAAATTTAATTAATAATGTGAGTTATAATGTCACCTATTTGTGGGACAACTCTCTTCGATGTATTTGAATTGATTCCGTCTATTCAAGGAGCTTTGGTTAATTTTAAAGACATAACTACTTTTTCAACATCCTGTATAGTTACTGGATGTAAATATATATAAATTTGCTCAACCTTTCTAAAAGAAAAGCATATATTTACAACCAGCTCTGTCTACTTGACCTGTTTGTTACTTAGAACTTTGACAATATTTAAAAAATAACAATTACTATAGACTTTTGAGCATTAACAACTGTGACATTTATTTGTAAACCGGCAATTGAATTAGATTTGCGTTATTGAAGTGTAAGCTCATTAATAAATTTCCATTCACTTTTACAGTTTCCATTACAATTTGTAAACTAATACAGTAATATGCATTTTTCGTTTCACTTAGATCAGTTTGTAGTTTTTTTTTTTTTAGATCTTCAAATTGGATGTGTAATTTATAATAAAACTAGCTGAAAAAATTGTTAGGCTGTTTTAAAACATTCTTAAAGGATATTTTTCTTTTTAATTTTATAGCAAATATAGTCATTAGTCCATGGCTTTAAATGTTAAATTTATATTGCACAATGTTTACCCCCTAGGAAGAGAGATACGTTTATTTAAGATATCATAAAAGTTATTGAACGCGACAGAAGAATCAGATTGCAGGTAAACAGAAGTCAAGTCTACTTAGGCCAACAGAGTGTTTACTTTATAATAGTTGATAGATTGACTGTCCTCGCGATATATTTGCTTAGTTTTGTAATCACGATAAGATAAACTGAGTCCCGTCAAGCTATGATCTGTTATAGCTTTATGCAGTACTGATGGCAGTATTTTAAATCCTTCCTTTGGTCAATTGTTATAAAAATATGATCCATGCAAGTTTCACTAAATTTTAAAATCCGCGTTTATTAGCGACTCAAAACCAAAAACGCTAAAAACAGT
>JAGFPH010010990.1:3217-20601 GCA_018207615.1 Philaenus spumarius
CAAAAGAAGCTATATTTTATTTTTTGTAACGCTTATCGTTACAAAATAAATAATGTAATAAATAACCATGACAGATTTTTTAATTCAAAATTTAATACTTAAAAAAACAGAAAAAAAGTTAAAGATATTTAACGTTTTCTTTTTTATTCTCTTCTTTGTAATGTTTTTTATTTGAAAAATAATGTGAACATTAGATTTAGATTAAAACAAAAAAATAATCTCACTTAATTCCTATTGTTTAATCCATTTCCATTAGATTTTATTTTCTTTGGAAATTATTTTGTGTCATAAAATGTAAAAATTATTTAAATATCCTATTTGTTCTCTTTTACTAGACCATCTTGCATTTATTAGGGGGTCTCGGCTCCTAAAATAAAGCAATTGGAGAGGTTCGGGTACTTTCAAGCCTCATGGAGTTCGTTCTAGTGGCCTTGAGTAAGTGTTTACATTAAAAAAAAGTAATAATATAAAATTATTATTTTTCAGGCCTATGATTTTTGGAGGGTAGGTCTTCGTTGGGATGTTTTCCCAGACAAATTATGGAAGAACAAAACTGTGCCATATGTAATTAGTCCATTATATGGTAAGTGGCACAATATAATAGCCTAATATAAGTAAAATTATTTGTACCCAAATAGTACATGTCCTAATATTAACAGTTAATATTATATTCCTTTTAAGATACCTCTTAAAATCATTGTTAAATTTTATGTTTTTATAATGCAACATATTATTATATCTACAATTATGCATTCAGGTTATTACAGTATCCATATACGAATTGTGTTCATAAATATGGGTGTATCTATAAAAAGGATTCCGTTTTCCACAGCCTAATCACACTTTAGTGTACATTTGCTACTAAAGTAAAAATGATGATGGGGATTTTACAACTGTTTTGTTAAACATAGAGCAATTAAAATGTTTGCCTTGCATGACACATTATTTTGTTGAGGAGATGGGGTTGGTCAAATAATTTAATTATCAGAATATATTATTAGAATGAAAATTATTATTTTGAAAATTGATTAAAAAAGTTACTTATGCGATATGTGTTTGTTTTTCGTTAGGATTAAATTTATATCCTGGTATTTACATGCATGTATGTTGTCTATTACCAACCTGGCAGAAAATCTGCACAGATCATTGTCTATCTAAAGAAAATTAATATCATAGTAAGAAAGTTAATATTTTTTAAGCTAGAATGAAAATGTAAAAAAATGTGTATTTAGTTAGCTTACCAAATAAAGCATTATCATTATTAGTGAAAGTTTTAGGTTAAATAAATAATAATACAATTTGCTGTTGTAGAAGTCATATCAATGAAAGAATGCAGTAAACAGACAAAAGACTAACTTTTACAAAAAATGTTTTTGGTGACAAAGATCAAGACTCATTGGCTCTCTTTATGGTACTAGGCTTTTAACTATTTGCCATTGTTTTGATTTCAGTTTCCCCATTTTACTTTGTATTTTATCAAAGCAAGTTCTGACTTGCGGTTTCTGGCTTTGGTTTATTCAGTTTGTTGTACAACATTTTGCCTTTGCTGTTGTTTATAAGGTCGGCCGCACTCTTATCCAGCAAAGCTGCTTTAAGCAAAAAGTTGCTGCCTGAGTTTATGAGGTCTGCCCATTTCGTTAACTCATTTCTATTAAGAAATTCTTGTTTTTTTTCTTGCATTAAAAATAGTACAAATTGACTCTTTATTTATTTTTACGAAAACAAAAACAATAAAATATAAAATACAAATTGGGAGTCTTAGAGGCTACATTTTATTCATACAATTGCATTCACTTCATTATAACTGCTGTCTTTGTTCCACAGTAGTGAGTCAAATTGTTCTTGACCAATCCTCTATAACAATAGTGAATCTACCACCCACTGGCCTCTTGCTCTCCAGCCCACGGGTATGCTTCTCTTTTATAAACCAAATTAAATCATCTTCAACAACCTTCATTGTAACCTTTCTTATGGTCATTTATACAAACATACCTACATCTTTGTATTCTTAATCTTTGAATTATTTTATCTTTCCTACAATTCTTGCAATTAATCTTGCCACATATGTAATCTATAATAATTAATACTAAAAGACTCATAATTGCTATTTTTGTATCCAATAAAATACCAACTTTATATAACATTATTGATTACAGTGAAAATTTAATAAAACAGCAAGGTTCTATACTTGATTGAATGCCTAATTTATTTCCAAGACCAAGACATATCCAGGAAATAATTGAATGCAAATATTTCTTAGATAAAAGTGGTTTTACAGAGTTTAAAGGAACAGAGCTTAGAATTCTGCAAAGGATATTTAACGGTTTAATACAAATTAACTAAACGAAACTAATCAAACAAAAAGTATTTTTTTATAATTTCCCAAAAATTGTACTACTGGCCTCTTTATTAAAAGAGATTGTATAAAGAATCATCTCCTCCATAGGTGTGCACAGAATCTGTACATTTCCTGATAATATTGCAAAACATTCTAGATTTTTTAGTTATTTTTCATCTTGTTTAAGGATGATAATTTTATTTCAGAACCGGATAGCTATATTACGATCTATAAGGCAATAACTACAATCAACTTTATGACTTGTGTGAAGTTTGTGCCATGGAATGGTAAAGCAAAGGATTTTCTGCTCATTTGGCCAATTAAATATCCCAAAGGGTGAGATAAACTAATGCACCATGTCTTAAGCTACACATTGATATAAAACTAAAATTTTAACCTATACAATTTTTGATTCATTGTATGAGTAAGTTTAATTTGATATACAACTGAACTATCACAAACTATGTAAGTAAAATAACATGTAACTATTTTTTAACACGTTTGATACCGCCATAGTAAAATTTTTCGATACGCATAGACTAGCATCGCATAGGCCTATATGCGAAGGCCGGTTTCTACCCACATACTGCTGCTGAAAATGTGTGACGCCTGGTCGAATTGAAATAGACTGACGTTGCATATTTGTGGCAGAATTATTTTGTTATTTAACTGATAATTTTGAAGTACTAGTATATTTTAAAGACCAGTATGTAAGAAGATCTGCCGCTCATATGAGGTGGTTGGTCTGTAACTTTGATGATTTTGAACGTGAAGACGTTAAGTTCTCATGAAAATTACCCCTTTCTCACGCCACAATTCTTGGTTGTTTTTCCACCTTTTTGTTTCGTGGGAATGTGAAGACTTGAAGTTCTCAGGAATCTTTCTCCCCCCTTTCTCACGTGACAATTCCTGGGAATTCTTTCTGTTTTTCCGCCTTTGTATTTCAGTCTTAATTTTTATTGGTTGTGCAAAAACAATACACTTTATTTTACTAACATTGCTTCAGAGTCTAACAAAAAACTTACTATGTTTCTTGACATAGACTGAACGATTTCAAAAACGCTAAAAACAGTAAAAAAAAAAAAAAACAAAAAAACAAATAGGTATTGCTTGACATACCTTTTAGGTTATTAAAAAGTATATTAACTCATTTGAACAAAATTATACTCATAGTCTGTGGCGAATGTCACAACTATTTGTCCCAGTCTATGTGTATTGCTTAATAGTTTCACGATAAACCGTGCAACGCTCGGTAGCGAACGTGTTAAACTTAAATCAAATTTGTAGTTTAACTAATTATTGAAAACAAACTTTATTTCTATACTCGTACTATAAAGAGGCAATACTTTGCTTTGCACCTTTCACTGGTGGATAGTTTCGACTTATTTGAGTGTGAGATCCTGGAGTGTAGGAGGAGGAGGCTCTTTGGAATCCAGCAACCAGGAGACGAAGAAGACACATACTTGGTGAAGAAAATCCTGGACCTTACAAGGGATACAGGCTTCTAACGTGCTAGGCACGTTACACAGGGGGCACAATAAACCAAAGGTTGACATGCAAGGAGGCCTTCTCCAAGGAGGAATCCACCCCAATATAATCTAATCTAATCTAGTTTTGACTTTCCTGAGAAATATAGGCTCATTAGTGTTTTAAAAAATTTAATTTGAGCAGTTTTTTTTTTAATACAAATAATTAGCTCTTATGAGAGATATACACATTTAGTAGTATCTAAGGCAACAAATTAATATTAATTTACACACAGCTAACTGGGTCCATCAGTTTTAAAATAATAACACAGACACTTAAAAAATATGGCTGCCATTGTAATTTCAGCTGTTAATTTTAACCTATAATATAAAGGTTCAACTCAATTCTTTGCTTGTGCATAATGAAATATGAAGTAGTTCACATTTTGGGTACTAGGTCTGTCAAATATATACATTTCCAAAAAGTCTTTCACAATTATTAAAGTAAATCATTTACAGGTTTTTATTGTGTGTATTTTACTAAATTCTTCCTGTTTAAAATACCCATACCTAGATTAATGGTTAAATTATTTTGTTCAGACGGGTTGGTGTGTGAAGTACACAAGGGCAACGGTCTTCCTTAGTACCAAGTATAAATAAATAATTTATAAAATCACAATTGTGAATGTTTAAGTAAAAAAAATCTTATTAATTAAAGACCTCTTTGCTGTTTGAAGTGGTCAATGAAACATATGATTAAATAATGAAAAAATAAACACTCTTGAATTGAAAACAGCAATAATTTTGATTCTGGTTTAGGAGTTTGTATTATAAAGTTGAAGTAGTTTTGTCGCCCATCAGTTCCTCCTTCTATTAAAGCTTGTGTAACTCTTGAAACTAAAAGTTTGATAGCTTAGTATATCTACCACCAGTATTATATAATTTACAAAATAAATAATACAACTTTAATTTAATGTCTTCTGAATTTTTAAATACAGTACACTCGCGATAGTCCGACATTTGACAATCCAACACACTCGGTAGTCCGACGCGAATGTCAGTTGATTCTCCGAGCTATGCTATACAGTACTGTACTGTAATTTGAGGTCCTACAAAAACCTCTAGATCATTTTGAGCGCTTTGTTTACTATACTGTTAGCCTGTTATAACAGGACACCCCTCCTATCCCTTCGTGACTCACGTTGTTTGTCTAGACGTCTCAGTTCAGTTTTGTCGCAAAGTTTAACCGTTTGTGATAGGCGTTACTGTAACGGTTTTTTTTTATTAGAATGATTTTACAGCATGGTGAGTTGTTAAATTCTATTTACTGTATTGCAATTTTATTTTATTACTGTATACAGTACTAGTGTTGTAATGTTGAACACAAGTTCAAAACGTAAGCATAAAACATTAAATTTATCTGTTAAATGGAAAATCATTAAAAGATATGATCGTGGTGAAAATCCAACGTCGATATGTAAATCGTACGACACAGGGCAAGCATTCTTCAATGTGTAATTACTATACTGTATGCATGTCTTTCATTTTCTAATACACAATTAGTGTTTTTTATTCTGTACAAGTACATATATTTTTTCATGACTCCTTTGTGTTCACTAGGTAAAATTTATTGATTTATTAGCCTACTGTCCTACATGGCTTTACATACCAAAATTACAGCAATTCGCGTAACCTACTCCTAATCTTGACGTTTAAAAAATTACTTTTGATAATCCAGACACTTTCGATAATCCGACACCCTCTCGGTCCCATACCTGTCGGATTATTAAGAGTCAACTGTATATCTATTTTTCTCTTACTTTTACCAATATATTGATAATTCTCATGTCAGTTATATATCACAATGTTATTAGAATTTGAATGAATTAATGTTTTGCACATATTTTTTTAGGATAAAATAATCATGGCCTGTAAATGAAACATAAAGAAGTTTTCAGTCTAATGTCCAAAGAAACATTATTCAGATATATCTCATATGATAATATAAAGTGATATACATACTATGCACAAGACAGCATTCAACATACACATTATTGTATTTCAAAACAAAACATGATGTGTAACTTTACTAATCTAAAATAGTTCACTAAATGCAGCAAACCTTTGAAGTGAGATAACAATATACTAAACTGGTAGGCTTAAATACTTCAACTGGCCAAGTAGATCCAAATCCCACTACATGTCTTATGTTTTTTGACTAGGAATTTAGTTGATTAACATAATATGATATGAAGTATTTGATAGTAGCTGTTATAAACTAAAGTAATAAGGACCTCTGGCAATATAGATGCTGGTCTTATGTTGGACGTTTCGGAGGGACACAAATAGTCTCACTACAGCCTCCAGATGATAAAGGGCCAAACTGTCTGGGAAGTGAAGGAAGAGCTATACATGAGCTGTTGCATGCTTTGGGCATCTTCCATGAGCAATCAAGAGCTGACAGAGACAAATTTGTGAAAATACATTTAGAAAATGTGATACCAGGTAGAATTTGTTTTATAGTTAAATTTTGTGTTATAGAATGATCTTAATTCTGAGTCCTTATAACTTACTATGATTCAATTACACTATTAAACAATAATAACAACTCAAATTAAAGTCATTTAAGTATTTAGTAAAGAGACAGCTGTTTCTTTAAAACGGTTGTCATAGCATATTTGATCAAAATCACACTACACATTAAAAAATGTAAGGTTTACTAATTTTACTTAGTAAAACCCAATATGTGATCTCATTTACAATTTAAATAAAAGACAGAATATTTGAAGATCTTTCAAACAATATGCTAAACAACCAAATTTTAAAAATTGTTCAAATGATAGGTAAGTAAAAATGAGTAAATACTTCCATTTTATTTGTTGTTTACCTCCAGGAAAAGCAGTTTCATATGATTTCAAAGCTTTTGAACTCAAATGCTTAGTTTTTCATTTTTGTCAAATAAATGAATAAATCAAAAATATCATGAATCACTGAGGATGACGACTTTGTCGTTGAAACGCATTTGATAATAAACTTATGTGAGTGAGAATAGTGTTATTTTTATTTTTTTTAAATAAAAATACTTTAAGTTTATTTTTGAATTTTTTGAGATTCAAACCATGGCCCACCTAAGTTAATTGAACACTTGTACATATCAAAATTATTATTTTTACTATAAGTCAAACCTTTAATTAAAAAAAGTACATTGGACGGCTCATGTTAAAGCAAAGAGCATAATCAAGTAGTATTTAAAACTTCTTGCAAATTCAAGTTAAGTTATTTGTTTCTGTATGAATAAATTATATATTTACTTATAAATACAAAATTTGAAAAACGTTTTAAAACACTAAACTGAAAAAACTTTGTCTGTGCAGATATTTGTCAAACTAAACATAAGGTTTTTAATTCTTAGGTGAATTTATAAAAAAAAAAAACAAGGCAGGATAGTCTCAGTGAAACACAATAGGGTTTGAAGGAGTAAGAGGACCGTCCAAAAATAATTAATCTTTTAAACTTATTTCTTCAACATGAGAATATCAAATATGTATGCAGTTTTAACAAATTATTCTTGTGAAGGATTTAGATCAACTACATTAATGTAGAATATAATGTTCATATATTTGGTGCGGTTTTCCAACAAAAATATTAACTTGTGTTTCATTTCAGTATAGTTGTTTCTATGAACAGTCATGCAGCTTTGCCACTAATCTGTTGAACAATCTACATGTTCTGTACATTCTGTTGTTTTTTTGTACATTCTAATCTAAAAACAATAGAGTATGCTGAGAATGGTGGGTCAAAAAAGATTGAGCTATCTAGGAAAACAAGCTAACAATAATTATGAAATGGCTCTTTCCTGGAAAAGAAAGGCTTGTTAGATTGATTACTCATGTAAGATAGAAAAAAGATGATTTCTATTAACTTCATGACTAAAATGTCATACAATTGTTATTCATTTAATTATTTTTGAGTGTTGTATTGCATTATGTACAGATTGGCTTAGATTTTATTACTGAGTGTCTTTTTAATGTTTACCTCAAATTTGACATAAGGAGACCTACACAAATTCTCGCAACAGAACTTAGAATTTGTAGATTTGACATCTTATTCCAGATGTTAATAAACTCTTAAATATGTTTTTTAAATCCTAATGATTTTTGAATTTTTCAGAATTTAAATCGAACTTTGACAAACAGAGCTTAGAAAACACAACATATATGTTTGAATATGATTATGACAGTATAATGCATTATGGAAAGAATTTTTTCAGGTAAGTTTTAAACTCATCAGCTAAGTTTCAGGTACCTAAGTTTCACAGCTTAAACGCCACCTTCTATCAAATGTATTATAAAGGTCAGAACAAAAATCTTAAGCTAACATTAAAACATTGAAATTTATCAAATTTATTTATGACTTTTCTTGAGGCCGATATAAATTAGCATTCGTTTTCTGGAGATGAGTTTTAGAACCTAATTTCATTGGTTGTTTTTTATCTGTAACTTCCATTTTATCTATGAAAAACAGTTTTTATTACCACGTATCCTAGATTTATTTGCTCATTGGATTACTCACAACAACTTGTTCTTTAAATAGGAAATAAATTTAAATGGAATTAATAAATTAATAGGTGCCAAAATAATGTATCTAATTACGGTATTAATCAAAACCACCACTATTTATTTTTTAATATATAGACCAATTATTCTGGACACTTGTATTATTAATATATTCTAGACTTTCTGATGCTATGTGTTGAGCGGGCATTAGAGTTTTGTAACTAGGCTACACTTTTGTTAGGGTATTATAATAAAATTTCTGTAACACAAATTCAGTCTTATCGGGTAATAGAAGAAAAAGTAATAAGGAAACTTATTTTGTATTCTACATACTTTTCTGAGTATGTATGCACATTTTTAGGCCTTTGTGATTATTTTTTCATATTAAAAAAAATATATATGTAGCCTAATAAATAGGTAGTGCAATTCGCGATTATACAGTGTTGAAACTTTGAACCCCGTTTCTTGAAAGTTTAATTTTTCCATGTTTGGATGTACTTATGATTGAATAAAATCTAAATCTAAAATCTAGGCCTTTGAAATTTTACCACTTTATCTTGGCTACATTTAGAATATTTTTGGGTTTGGAAAACACTATAGCCATAAACATACTAAATAAAAAATGTTGTTATAATAATTCAAAAGTTTGAAAATTGATTTTTAAATATAACCTTATAACATTTTTGTTAGAAACAGCACATTATTTTCCATACCCAAAAAGTTTCTTTATACTATAGGCCACTGCTTCCCAACCTGTGGTACGCAGCGGCCACTGCGGTGGTAAGTGGTGACGTTCTAAGTACGAGCATTATATGTCGGGATTGTTTGGGCTGATGCGTCAGTTCACGGCCCACACAAAGGTCAGATGGCTGTCGAGAGGGAAATTAATGACACGTTTGTTTGCGCTGCGTCATGAAGTTTTGGTTTTTTTGTCTGACACAAATTTTAACTGAAGAACTGCTTTGCAGATGAACTGTGGCTGTGTAAGTCGGCGTATTTGGCAGAGATATTTTCAAAGTTTAATGAGCTCAACGCAGCCCTGTAAGAAAATTATAACACTCCTTTCCGAGTTCTATATAAAGTAAGTGCTGTGAAAAAGAAGCTGAATCAAGCAGCAAAAGAAGCAGAACATAAAAGGTATCATTGTTGCAAACCCTCGAGAATTGTGTTGAAGAAAATTACCTAAAATTGAGTTCTGCACGTCTGAAAGGCATCAAAACACACTGTCTTGGTTTGATTCAAAGCTACAACCTATATTTTCCTGAAGACTTCAGCAAATATTCCTGGATCCAAAACCCGTTTGCTGATATAGAAGTGGCACCAGAAAACTTTACTGCGAAAGAAAAGGAGCAGTTGTATGAACTAAATTGTGACTCGAACTACAGTATTTCCCTTCACAACTTCTTACTTGTGCGAGACAGCCTTTTCTTCACTCTTAATACATTTTCTTCATTTTCTTGTGTATCTTAAGAACAAATATCGGAATAGACTTATTGGTGTGGAAAATTATATGCGTTTAAGACTGAGCAATTTTAGACCAATCATTCCCAAGTTGGCTTCTAATCTTCAAGCTCAGCCTTCTCATTGAAGTTTTGCATTATACTTGTATTTTTCTTACAGTGTAATGTTTTTTTTTATTTTCAACTTACGCTATGAATTCCTTATTCATATCAATGAATAAAATATTATAACACTACACAGAATTTTATTTTTCATACCTATGGTTGCAAAATGGATTAGTTAGGTTAGTAAAATAATAAATAATAAACATAGTCCATCCATAATTACCTCGACATGACTAAGTGGTACGCAAAATATTTTTGTCTTGTGAAGTGGTATGCCAGGAAAAAAGGTTGGGAAACACTGCTACAGGCTACAAAATATTAAAAACATTATTTAAATTGGTTAAAAACAAAAAAGTTATTCAAAATCCAAAAAAAAATAAAAAAACTATAAAAATAAATCAAAACTTTTAGCTTAAAAGTATATAAATATGCGGGGAAAATGTTTCTACCCCCCTCCAAAAAAAAACATTCTTTTTAGTTGAACTAAACAATATAAAAATGAATTCAAAGGCTAAATCCTAAAGAATACAAAAAAATTATGTTATGGATTTTATGGATGTTATGGATAAAAAAATTATGGATCGCCTTAAGTGTGTTGATCACTGTTCTTTCCTTTAGTATAAATAGGGTTTCCTATTTTTTTATTACACGAAAAAAGCTTAGAAAGTTAAACAGCAGCTTAAAATTTTGCCTTGTTCAAACAGTTCAAACTTATTGATAATCATCAACGATTTAAAAAAAAGTGAATGTTCTGTTTTCCACGACCGCTAAGTATAGTTCATGAGATTCCGTGTAGTTTGTGGTAGATGGGTGCATAAAAGAACATGTTGAAATGAAGGGTTGGGGGGAAGCATAGTGGATAGTCGACTCATTTGCAGATATATGTTTTTAATGTTTTACCGTTAAAGTATTACATCTGCCCACTCCCCATTCTCCCTCCTTGTGTACTACCTTCTCTTCTTCTGTGCATCTCAAAGATAATTTACCAAAACTGTGTTTCACATGTAAGGACTCATATATTCCTTCCTTACTTAAAACAGTAAATTTTGAGCTGCATTATGAGAGAAATTTCCAGGAAACAATTAGAGTATACCGTTTTAAAACTTTAAAATAAGAAGAGTCAGTTATTAATTACTACAGGTAAAATAACATTTTCATTGGCATTAATTAATCCAGGTGAGATCTTTTGTCCACAGGTTATTTTTATCATAAACCTAGAAAAAAGTTTACCAATTTCCCCCTCCAAAAGGGGTGGGGGAGGGAGGGGGTCGAAAGCCATTAATAAAAATAGCAAATAATTCATCATGTAGTTTAAATTATCAAAAAATATCCCAGAAAGTATCATCTCTAACAGTTAAAATATTATTAACAGTTAATATTATATTATGTACTACATTAGAGTCCCACTATTCTGAACCTCCCTATTCCGAACAGAGTCCAGAAAAAATACCAATTTTTTAAACATAAAAACAGGGGAAATTAAAAAGTCGTTCTTGAAAAAACGTACATTTAATGGTACACAAATAAGTTAAATAGAGCCTAAGCTTGATGAAAACGCCTGAAACCAAATTGGAATGAAAGCTGGTTTTGTTCCTTCACGTTTTCCAAGAAGTAAGCTGCCGCAACAAGCTTCCGGTAAAACGGATACTGGGTCCTTTAGAAAGAAGGAAGGATTAGATACAACAGCTAGGCACTGGTAGTGTTGTTGTCACCTGCCAGTTGCGGTACTAACGGACAGACTGCGGGATGACAAAACGGACAGTTTGAACAACCTATCCCTTCCGTTTTTAGAAGAAAACGGAATCGTAACGCAATGGAAGGAAAAAACGGATGGTGTACACTAAGGCGAGGTCAAGCGCATTTGCCGCGTCTACATGTGATATGAGTTTAGTTTGAACATCACCTCCTCTGTGCTTTCCTCCGAGCCGATCAACGCTGTATAGAACTGACACTAGCAGATGTCCCTGCACTTAATTTACGCCTTGATATGTTGATATTATTCATGATGAAATCCGCCTATTCCCAATTCCGGCTAAACCGTACAGTGTTTGGTCCCAATTAGTTTGGAATAGCGGGACTCTACTGATTATTTCACATTCCTGTACATGTACAATTTAATTTAAAAAATCTTTTTTTTAACATTTTTGTTTTCACTAATTTTGATACTAAAATATTGTTTTTCTGTATTAAAACATTTAATTAATTATGTAGTTTCTTTCTTAAACTTTATTTCATTTGTTCAGATAGAAATTAAATCCAAAATCTATGAAGATTAACTGAGCCCCAGTCATCACCATTATCTCTTTCCAGCTCCAGTCACCCAGGTACTCCTTCCTGATGTTCTTCAACATGTTCCGCTTAGCCTCTATTACTCCACCACTAATATTATTGTATATCCAATATTTCCAAATCAAACTAATTAATATTTGTAAAACATGTACGGTAATCTTAAATGTTACAGTATAGGAAAAGGAAAGCCGACAATCACTGCCAAACACCCTGGCGCCAAGTTAGGACAGCGCAAGATGTTGAGTAAAACTGACTGCCTCAAGGTGAACCAGCTGTATGGGTGTTTGGACAAATCAAGACATACGCAAAGAAAGTATTACACACTCTGTACATTCCTTGGACTCTAGTGAAAGTGATTTTTGAATTAAGTGATAAGTTTATGTTCCTGAAATTACTTGGAAAAATATATAAATATTTGTAAAAAAAGAAATGTTAGTTTTCTTTTCCCATTATTGAATTTGTATTCTTAGTCAAGCATTCCTTTTTTAAAGGTAACATGAGAAAACGTTCCATAGTTACAACTTAATTATATTTCTGATAAATTTATTTAAATTTATCTATGTACATTATATTGAAATGTTCAATGAATATTTCTTAAGGTGGCTAAACCGCTTATATCACATATTCCTCAGTAAAATTAAACAAAAGCGATCAAAAATACAAGCAGAAGATTTTTGTTTTAAATGGCAGGTTTTGGCAACCACCAATATTGACTCTCCGCCGTGGCCCTCCCGCACCTCCCCCAATGCCCTATTTTGGGGGTTAAATTTGAGTGTTTTTTCTTCTTCAAATAGTTTGCTGTTGCCATTGACAAAAAAATTAAGAGTCAAAAATTAAATAATTATTTTCTCATTTGTTATACCTAAATAAAAGCAGCAAACATATTGAGTTTTTAATTAAAATTTGCCTTTATTAATTGACCCATTTTCTACTAGCTTATGCAAAAGTGTAATACAACCAAAAAATCTTGGAGGAAATTTAAAAATGAAAGTAGTAGTGTTTTAGTTTTGTGACAAATTTTTTTCAATTTAAAAAAATTTAAAATTTACCTGATATTGTTATGGTATTATTTTATATTTTAACATATGTTATGCACAAGTTTTCCAGAGTTTTTAGGATTTACTGATTTTGAATTAAAAAATTTAAAATTTCTGCCAAACGGAAAATTAGAAAAACTAGCACATTTTTTCTAAGCATGTAACTACACAAAATTTAATTTTTGTAATTAAAACCATACAATATTATTTCATACAATAATGTGTAGCAGTTTATTAGATGTTATTAGTTTTGTAATTTCGATGCCTAAAACACCAATAGCCTCAAAACATTGTAATGGAGGTTTATAATGAGTTTAAAGTCCATATCTTTTGCACTATTTTAAGAAATTTAATACATTTTTAGTAATAAAATACCTACCTGTAAAATAAATGAATTTCTTATAAACTTACAAAATTCCAGTTGCACATTATGCAAACATCTTTTGGAAAAGGAGTGTCCGGTCTGTCCAATGTAGTGGAGTGGCTATTGCACATAAGTCTGGAATATTCCAGTCGAATCTAGTGAGTTTTAGATTTTTTGTTTTGATCCTTCTCTTTGAATGAAACATTCATTATTAAACATGAAATTATTTTGTATTAATGTCTCTCTTGTTAGCATTAATAATTCATTGTTAGCTTCAAGACCTAAGCTAGACAAGCTGTTTTATAATAAGATTAACTTTTCTTCAACTGGGATTTTTGTGTATAAGTTTACAATATCAATCAATGCCAAAGAATGGATCCTGTTTACGATTATGATCTTAGTTTATGAATAAAATCTGTATTATTTTTACGCTACATGGTTATTTTGTAATCTGAAAAATGTGTTCAAGTTTTTTAGTAACTTTATAAGACGGTGCTGTTGTGAAATTGACCAAATGTCGAATGGGTGTTTTTAATGTTTTTTTGGGTAATCCTCGTAGGGTGGGTGTTAAAGGTTTAATAATTTTTAGGCTTTTAATTTCAGATTCACTTAGTACATTGTTACTATGGTTTAAAAGAGTCTTGATGCTATTTTGGTATTTGCAGGTAGGGTCATGATTGATCTTAGAAAAGTCGTTATTTGTTATAAATTCTTTTACTTCACTATTGTATTCACTAAAGTGCATTACAATTACAGCCATTCTGGTTTACTTTTCAAAGAATATTATTAAAACAATTTTTTTTAAATTCTTATTATGCATATCAAAACTGTTACTATAATCAGTTTCATCTTTCTATTAAACATTAATTGTGTGGTGTTTTGTTTCTATGTATCAGGAATTGTTTTTATGACAGATTCTGCATTGATCATTTCATGAAAAATCTGATTTTCAGGTTGTGTGGGAGGTTACGTACTTCAGTCCCTTATTCAATAAATTTATTTCATCAGTATCAAAGCAGATAATATGCAAACCATATGCAACCTCAGATACCAAAAAACCCAAATACACATCCATAGAATATGGGCACCTGTTGGCTTACACATTAAAAAGGGAATTTCATAGAACGTCAAACAAGATTAAAAAATCAATACGAAAACAAAAAATCAAAAAACTTACTAGATTCAATTGGAATATAAAGACTCAATTGCTCATTGGACCAGATGCTCATGTTCCAAAAGATTTCATGAACATATCCCTGAGGCTTCATTATCACAACATAGGTCAAAGCTTTGCCCAACATATGATTGACCAAAATCACACTTTCCATAGTCATGAGTTAAACATGGAAATCCTACACATTTGCCAAAATAAATTTTCAAATCATTTAAGTTCGCTCTCGAAAATGTTTTAAATGAAAAACTGAATTTTAATTCACATCCCATTTTTAATTCTTTAATCAAATTCAGCACCATTGAACAAGAAATGAGGAGGGAAAACCTATACAGATAAGATAGGCCTACCTGTCTTTTAACTTGTGTATTCAATATAATACGCTTATATTATATCCCATCAGAAAATTGTATGTACAGAACTTGGATAATTCAAACGTTTTTAATTCGAAAATACCGTTAATTCGAAGTTGCGGTTGGGTTCCTTGAATTTTATAAATGATATCAATGTAAAAAAAATTATGGATAATTCAAAGTCAACTTCTTCAATTCAAAGTTTTTTTATCGACACTAAAAATAAAATCTTGTGGTGTGAAAGAGATCGCTGAATAAATAGGTCACTGTCAGGTAGAAAGGGGGCAGGACATAGCCTAGCCGCTATTGTTTGTACAAGTATTGTAATTCTAGACGCGGTACTGGCTTCCAAGAATTTTGCCTTCTGAGAATTCTCTAGGTACCGATACTATAGTTTGTCGATTGATGCTCTGCCCAATCTCTGTCTGTTGTTAAATCTCGACAAAACCTTTTGTAAACAGAACAGAACAATCTTCTCTTTTATTGACACTTGTACTGCGCATAACTGTATCCCACTTATGAAAAACATTACGGTTATTTTTTCCCCCTCGAACATGACTTCAGTTGTACAGCCAATGGATCAGAGCATTATAAAAAAATGTTAAGCATTTTTACCGGCGACCAATGTACAAACGCTTTTGACAGATTCATTGGAGAACAAAAATTTAAAGATCAATATCCTTTAAGCAGCAATGCATGGTCACAAGTTACTAAAACAACAATAGCAAATTGTTTAAAAAAAGCTATATTCGTTAAGAAAGCTGACTAGCATCCAAGTGAACTTTGTAGAATAAGTGAAAAACAAAAAATGTGCCGAATTGTTGGATTTAGAAGACGCTGAAGCTGAAGTTGAAGATTCCCCAATCCCTACAACGTCTGGGGCTCTTCAGCAATTGCGTGAATTTCGGCGGTACATTGAAGGACAAACCAGTGTAAGTGAAGCTGTGTTTCATTCTCTTAACGTACTTGAGGATTTTGCAAAAATAAAAACAATTAATTCTATAAGGCAATCGGACATTTCATAATACTTTGTTAAAGTACAGTATATATTTTTTATTGTATTGTACATAATAAAAAAGCATCATTTACTTTAGATTGGTGAAAATAAACCTTATGTAATAAACATATTCAACATAGTTTTTATTTCAATCATTTTGAGAATCTAAAAATCGAAAAAAAATTTACTTTTATAATTCAAATTTTTGGATACCTAATTCGAATTTTTACAATGGTCCCTTTAGCTTTGAACTATTTAAGTTCTACTGTATTAATATATATTTTTACATAACAAAATGTTCTATTAAGTAGTTTTTTCTTTATCCTTTGTAATATTGAAATGTTCATTAAGTGTATTGAAAATTTGTTAGCATAAGTTACATTTTATCTACATAAAGAAAAGACAAAAGTTATACCAAAGTATACACAAGGGAATTTTTATTGACATTTTTTTAAACAAATTTTAAGCGTGTTTGATTTTTGCTTTCAAGGTAATTTAATTCGAAGTAGGAATTTTATTTAACAAAAAAGTGTTTTTTTTTTATTTATTATCCTAGAGTTAAAAAGGATATAGCACTAAAAAACTAACATAACTAGCCATATTCAAACCTATGACTTTGTATAGATGAAAACAGTATTACCAAGAATAAAAAGGAGTTTTGAAGGATTTAAATTTAATGAGCTAAGGAAGAATATTACAAATAAATATTAAAATCAATATAGTAACAATTTATTAAAATAGTACGAATACATAATATTTATAGTGTTTTACAAACAAAACAATCTAATCATGAAACTATTGTCAAAAGATATGTACATCCAAGTTATTATCTGTTGTAATCCTGACACAAAACATTAGGATACTGTATACAAAAATTTAAGGAATTTATTTTTAACAACAATATAAATATCAATGGATTACATATTAAATACAATTTTATGTTTTTATAGATCACCAAAATAATTAAAAAGGGTTGATATCTAAACAGGAAAACTATGTACAATAAGAGTATTACAAAATGTGAAAACAAAACACAGATGTTAAAGTCTAAAAATACAAAGCAAGTCAAATAAACAAATTGATGCAAACACACCTACAGAAAACAGATTGGGATTTTAATTTGTTATAATCATAATATTTCCTAGATAACACTAGTCCCGCATTGATGACACGTTGCGACCAGCTTTCAACGTCATAACACGTGGGGGAGTTTCTTGATGCCACATTATAGCCTATTATTATAAAAAA
>JAGFPH010010991.1:17103-36839 GCA_018207615.1 Philaenus spumarius
AATGTAGATCTAAAACAAACAATAAATAGAATAATGTTTATAGATATTGGCATATATCCTGGCACTTGACCTCGCTCTGGCGCGATGGGCCGGGGGTGTGGGGAAAGGACAGAAGTAGAGAAAAAAAACATTTTCAAACACCGTTTTGGAACTGGTTTATCTATACCCGCCGGGAGTGCTGATGTTTTTAGTCAGGTTGTAGAGGTTTGTTCAAGTGCCAGCTTACGCACCTGTATCTGTACTCTACACATTCTGGAATACCTGAGTGGTACAAAGGACATTCAATAATTAACAAGACAAATTATTGCAATAGCGGAAAGACTATTGAATGTTATTAGATGCAACTTTCTGAAATCAAGTTGTCAACCTTGGGGACAAATTCAATCTGCTATTTGAGAGAAATAAAAACAAACATAACTTCTTTAGTTTTTTTTTTCAAAATGCTAAGAAAATTGAAAATTTTCTAAAATAGGGAAGTTATTGGTTTCACCCCGTTTTTCAAAAATCAAGTACAGTATTCATCAGATCTCGACGTTTTGAGGTCCTAGGAATCTTCCCTGACCACTCCCGAGAGGGTGTCACCCTGTCTGTATGTATGTGTGTGTGTATGTAAGTATGTGACCCGCTTATAACTTTTGAACGGCTTAACCGATTGGATCCTACCAAATGGTGTTCTAAAGAGTTCCATCAAACTTAGATTTCCTGAAAATTTCAACTAATTCGGACCGGTAGGTTCTGAGAAATTTCGAAAAAACTAAGAAATAAAAAATTTTTAAATCAGGTTTTTTTGGAATAACTTTTAAACGGCTTTACCGATCAATTCCAAAATCTAATCAGCTTTTAACCTTGAAAAGCGACGTCGATCGCTACCAGTCCGGTCAAAATCGGTTAATTCGTTCGTGAGATATCGTGAACGAAAGAAAATAAAAAAAAGTGTTTTTTCTCAATTTCTCCGAAATTTTTCATCGTAAAAATTTTTGTTGTCGATTCTTTCAATGGACTCGAAAAACTGCATCGACTGCCGCAAATCGCATAAAAATCGGTTGATTCATTCGCGAGATATCGTGAACAAAAGAAAATAAAAAAAGTGTTTTTCCTCAATTTCTCCGAAACTTTTCATCTGAAAAATTTTTGTTGTTGATTCTTTCAATGGACTTAAAAAACTACATCGATTGCCGCAAATCGCATAAAAATCGGTTGATTCATTCAAAAGTTATGGCAGTTCAAAATTTCCAAAACTAGTGTAGTTAGCGGGAAGTTACAGGTATGGCCTCTAGGGTTAACCGTTTTCCAATTTTTTGTTATCCAAAGATGTAAAACTGGTTGAAATTTATTTGAGATTGTTGAAAGAGTATGATTAATTTGTGGAAATGTGTATAAATAGATTGAACAGTTTAAATCGGGCAGAACAAATGTCTCCAATATTCATCGTTCCAGATGACCGGTGCACTGCAATATCGCACGAATGACATTATTTGTGATGCACAGGTATAAAAATCTAGACAATACTTTCTAATTTGAGTAATGTTAGTGTTGGAACCACCATCATGATCATTCATGACAAGCTGAATTATCACACGATGTGTTCAAGGTGGGATCCAATAGTTGTTGCCACATTCACCTTACAAACCTGACCTTACGCCGTTGGAATTTCATCCGTTTAGCCAACTCAAGCAGTGTTCATATGGCACCGAATTCGAAGACAATGAAATGGTAAAAAAAGCTGCACACAAGAGGCTCCATCAGTAAGGTCAAACATTTTTACCAGGGGAATTAGAAACCTCCCACAGCGATGAGATGAGTGCTTAAATATTAGTGGAGATTATGTTTAAAAGTAGTGCAAGATTCAATTTCTTTGAATAAATTACTTTCTACCACTGCCATTAATTGTCTTGTTAATTATTAAACCGTTCCTTGTATGGCAAAACTGCCAGGTATACTGGGACATGTGGATAAGAGACTGTTCAGTTATTTTTGTTTACACAGGGGAACTAAATTAAAATTTTTATTTTATTTTATACTACGGGAGACCCCTGTGTGCTCCGCACGCCAACACCGTTGGAACCTTCTACACACATCATTATGTTATGTTTCCTTTATAATAAAGGTGTAGGATTAATAAAAACATCAAAGCTAAGATGGTAAATAATATTAAATCAAATTATGTTTTATATTTTATAACAGCAGTTATAATAAAGGTTAAAAGAACCAGCAAGGCTCAGGCCTACACTTTAATAAAAACCTAACCTAAATGTGAGAAATACAATTAATCGCTTCACAGTTTTAAATGAGCTCTTAATGGAAATATTACAGCAAAAAGCTGATGACTCTATCAACAATAAACATATTTATTAATTATTTAGTATGGTCATCCCTTGCACTAAAATATTTAGTATAGTGTGTGTTGTTTTACTTCAACAGAAGGTGTTGTTTGCCAAAACCTATCTTAAAAGTTAAAAATATAAATAATTGTTTTTAAGTTTGAAATCGGCTGATAATGGAAATATTATAGGAAACAGCTGACTTCTGTTATTATTATAGTCAATAAACATATGTAATGGTGCTTACATTTTTGGTAAATATCGAGTATATTTGTTGTTGTTTTTATGTTCAATAGATGCTGTTGTTTTTCAAAAAGTATATAAAAATACGCGTGTATTCGAATGGAACGTTATGTCAAAATTTCAAAGTAATCAGTGAAGAATTTTCGGAGATTAGCAATTTTGAACAAACGAATACTTACATTTTTATTTATATAGATTCTGTGAACTCACTAGAAAATACAATGTATTTGTTTTGAAAAATAATATTCTGAAGTAACCACTCATCATAGTTTCTTTTATTTTTCAATAATCTGAAACTTTGGTGTTATATGGTTTTATTGAAACTAATTTTATATTATTCCTTGCCCATTTTAATATCAATGCACATAATAAGACATTGGGGAAGTTAAGCTGTTGCCAAAATAAAAGAATTTCTTGTTTATTTTTCTTCGCACATGTATCATCTTACAAATTGTATTTAGTGACTATTGAATTAAGGATTACAAAGTCTTCTTTTTACTAAAATAACTGAAATAATATTTTAACTAACCACTATTGAAAGAATTTACTACCTTTTGGCCCACAGCTGACACAAGGAACCCCATTGCATGAGTCATGGCAGTGACAGGACCTTTCTGTTCCTTCGAGTAGACCATCTTAAATCTGTTTTTTGTGAGGGGCTGGCCAGGCTCTGGTACTACTTCTATGATGTCAAAGATTAAAATCTGAAAATATTTAACAGAATTTCAAATTTATATTTACATTTTAAATGGATTATTGTTGTTGTTTTTGTTAAGGCAAAATTATAGTATGTTTATCACTTGAAGCTGTAACGTATGCAACTCCGTTAGAGGCGTATTCAAGATTTCGACTTAAAAAGCCATTAAATTTCAATAAACATAATTAAATTAAGGCATAAAAAATATAAATCAAACCAGAAATAACACAAATGGAAAACAATTTATAATTGGAAAAAACAACATGCATATTTGGGTATGGAACTGTCATTAGATGGAAAAGAAACTGGAGAAATTCAACACAGAATACTATCAGGCAATAAAGCATACACGATGTCCCATATTTTTAATTTGTAATAAATTACCTGTTTACTTGCTTCCTCAGCAAGGGTTAAATTAATTAAATTACAAGTGAAAAAACATGGACCAAGACCGGGATTTGAACCCAGGACCTTTGCCTTTCCGGGGCAACACTCTACCACTGAGCTATCCTGATCCTCCAGATATTGGTCGATGTTATCTCACTTGTACGGTTTTACTGCATTTAACATATTTTTAGATACAAAACTATACACCGTGATAAAATAAAAATCTTGTGACTTACTGCACTACGATGGTAACACTTTTGTGATGTATAAGCCGCAAAAAATAAGAATTGTAAAAAACACTCAGTTCTGGCAACTTATAGGTGACAATGCTATGACGTCATCCATAGTTGAAGCTACCAGAAACTTTTACACGGAAACTGACCTGTGATGTAACACCATTGTTGTGCCACGTTGTCTTGTAAACTGACCTGTGACGTAACACCATTGTTGTGCCACGTTGTCTTGTAAACTGACCTGTGACGTAACACCATTGTTGTGCCTCGTTGTCTTGTAAACTGACCTGTGACGTAACACCATTGTTGTGCCACATTGTCTTGTAAACTGACCTGTGACGTAACACCATTGTTGCGCCATTGTTGTCTTGTATTGCACTTTAATCACTTGATATCAATTTTGAAAAAAGACCTAATTTATTTAACTGTAGTTTATCAATTTTAAATATTCTACACTGTTTCTCGAATTTAAATACGCACAAGATACAGATAGTGCCAAGCAGCGTGAAGCGACACTTGAGCATGTGCTATAACGTCTTACCCTCTCCTACTCGACTGTGAGTCTTCAGTACAGTCACCACCAAAAAGTGTTGATATACAATCAACACGACTACATACGTCAACATGAATTAGGTAGGGCAGGCGGCTCTGACTGTACTCCGCTGCAAGAGGGGAAATGTGATGGGAGCCGGCGTAGGAGACTTGCACACTACATCCTAATTGGCGCTATCTGTAAGTACTTGTTATGCTAAGGGTCCCAATGAATTTTCAAACAAACATAAAAGTAGATTATCAATCTTTAATGAAACATCATAATTTCAAAATATACCAAGGAAATTAATATATTTAAAACAATTAAATTTAACATTAATATTAATTTGAACAGGCAACTTTACAAAGAAAACTGACTATATAACCCTACAAGATTTCAACAAATAATAATACCAGTTTTTAAATTAATTGCCAGTTCCTATAAATTCTTGTTTCACCTATTATTTTGCCGACAAAATCCCTTCAATTGTCTTTTCAAGAAAAAATACTTCCACAAATATTCATGCTGCAATGATACATTCACAAAAAAAAACTTACAAAAAAAAAAGGAAGTGTTAACACTTTTACGAAGAAAAGATTTAAAAGTTATTTTATACTGTCTCGGACTGATAATTTTTTGCACGAAGATATTTTACGACGAAGAATCATTAATATTTCACGAAGATATCTTTTAATACAATGAACGGTGATTTTATATGAGTCGAACCAACATAATTATTGCCTATTTGATGTTACAACTGCGACTGACAATAAATGTTTGTTCAGGACAACAAACACTTTAAAAAAAAATGTTTGAGAAAAAAGCGTTTGGTTTTACTATTTGCCAATTAGTATTAAGTATAATTATTGATAATTACAAGTTGTCTTGATTATGATTTTTGAAAAATTAATTTTGTTTCTTATTATTATAAAATCAAGTCTTATTCCATTTGTCAGTATTCGTTTCAAGTTTGGTTTCTTTTCTCTTATTTATGAAATAACATAAGTTACAATCTACAACATGATTATTCGCCCAATTATAACACATAGTAGTGAAATATGGATCCTGAAATAGAGAGGTGCTGAACGTTTGGATGTTTTTGAAAAGGAAATAGTATACAGAACATGGGAGGACCAATACGAGAAAATGAAAAAGAGATGATAAGAACAAACGCCAAGATATAGTCTATAGTAAGAAACCACCGTTATAAAGGTTTATAAAACTGAAAAAGTTACAATGGGCAGGCCATGTGATAAAAATAAGTGATAATTGAGCGACAATTACGCTTTAAATTAAAACGCTGATTGGCAACAAGCTTTAAATCTCAAATAAGGAAATCTGTTTATAATGAGACTTCACACTTTGCAAAGAAAGTTTATTGTTTCAGTTTTCATATTTTATCATAAAAAAAATATTTCTGTAAGAAAATATTTTTGGTTAATCATTTCAGTAAAATGGTAAAAGTGTCTCAATTAATGAAGCTTCTAATATAGTAGAAAAGTGTTGTTCTTTTCTGTACTATTTTGGAATAGGAAACTGGTTGACTCTACTAAGTTAAATATTCCTCTCCTCACACATTTATTATTATTAAAAAAAAAAAAAAAAAAAAACAAAGATCTAAAAACGTGTACTTGCCCTTCCACGACTTGTAATATCTTCGCTGTAGTTATAATTTGTCCCCAAAGCTATGTATCCTTTTAAGCCACTTCGTGTGCCTTCATACGCAAGACTGACGTTCTTCAGACAGGTCACGTGCTCCCATTCTTCGAGATCCATTTTTGTGTTTGGTATTACCTGTACAATATTCAACATTAACAGACATATTTAGAAAGAGAAAAAAATTCATACCACGATAAATTAATACATGAATTAAGAATATGATAACACTGGGGAAAATCACTGGGTGCTTCATCCATCAACTCCCTTTTTTCTGCTTACATATTTTGACACTTTATATGCAAAATAATAAACAAATTTAAAAAAAGTCTTTTAAACAAAGAAACGAGGCCTAAACAATAATTAATGTAATTGACTCATAGAGGTTTTTCTTTATCATTATTATGTTGACACTGTCTATTGCCATATAAAAATGTGCTTAACGACAGTAAAAGTTTGAATTTGAATAAATGTATAGGACTAATAAAGCTAATATGGTAAACAATAGCCTATTTAAAGTTTAAATCAAACTATTAAGTTTACAATATAAATGGAGTGATAATAAAGGTTAAAAAGAACCTTAGGCCTACTCCCAAACAGAAAAATTATTTCAAAGTGTTAAATCAGCTGTTAATGAAAATGTTACTAAGAAATAGCCTGCATACCAGTTTAGAGTACCATTGAAAATACTACCACTTATAAACACTAATACAAATTTAAAATCATTGTTTATTCTATGACATACCTCCCATGACACAGGAGAGAAGAGCAGAACACTGAACTGTTCCTGCAGTGGGTAAGGGAAAAAATCATCCCTTTCTTCGACGGATAACTCCTACAACATAATTGGTCCATTCTAAAATTCCATTACCAAATAATAATACTAACATTTTATAGTAAAGTGTACCAACATCTATAATTTATCAGCTACCAGAGGCCAAAGAAACAATAGATATTTTTAACAATAGAAATTTTGATTAAGAATTTATGCACTTGTAAATTTGTATAAGTAAAATTAGACATACTATCACTGCAAATTGAAATAACTAATGGTTAAGTTTTTCTACCATTAAAGTACTTTTTTGTTAAGTTTTTGGTAACATAAATGAAAAACATACATTTTGTTTGATATAGCCTGGTTATAGTACCATAGAATAAGGAAATTCCTAAGCGCCCTTCTGTATAAAAGAATTTCTGATGAAAAGTTAGATTATAGATGTTAAATATCTCTGTAAAAAAATTACCAAGAGAATAAAGCACAATTCATTTATGTAAGATCTTAATATATAGCAAATAATACTTACTTTGTCTTCCCCATTGAACTTGTAATACTTGTTAGAGGTCTCTGCTACACTAGTGACTATACAATAAGTCTTACTTTCAAGATGATACGTAACAAAGTGAGGTGTGCAACGTAGAGGTACTTTCCTTACAGGCCAAGGTGCATCGTACGATAGATGTGTCGGAAGTACACATATCCTCAGTTCACTCTAAATAACACAATCATTAAACATACTTAAAATTGAAAATGAACGTAAACACACAGGTAAGTTGAACCTTTGTTTTGTAAGTGCTTCAGAAAATAATACTTTTTTTTATATACAGTTAATCTATTTAGGGTTCTCTGTTAAAAATGGAAAAAAAAAGGAATTTTTATAGGATCACTTATTTGCCCGCCTGTTACAGCCGATTATCTCTGAAATGGATAAGATAAAATTATCATAATGAAATTTTACAGAATTATAAAGCATGCTAACCTCCAATATATTAGAATAATCAGAACTCAAAAATACTATTTTCGGGAGAGGGTCAAAGTGTGGTGAACATATACTGTGTATATATTTTTTTAAATTTCTTAAAGGCAAACCATGGCCTGATCATAATGAGTAAATATTGTTCCTAAAATATAAAAGTCAAAACAAACAACATACACAAAATATATAACAGTTAGGACTAAAAATAATTAATTATAAAAAGAAAACATTTTTCATTTTGAAGTTACAACAGAACCTGGGTTATCCAAGTTTCCAGATTAACTGAGGCAAATTTAAAAAAAAAAACTTTGCAAAAATCAATTTAGTTAACTTACAAAAATTTAAGTTAACTGAATGGATTTCGAAAAAGAATTCATAGCTCGAGAGTATTTCTCATTAAGTGAATTTATAATAAAACGTTTTGTGTTACACGGAACAGAATGAAAACAAAACTGTCGTTTGCCTTGTACATCCTGTAAACATTTCCGCTCCTTACGCAACGAAATAGTACGGTGACATTTAGGGGACAGGTACAAAGTGAATGAAGAAGCGGGGGACCACCCGGAGATTTTATTTTTCCACATTTTCAACCTAATTTTTGTGTGTAAAACGTTAAAAATAAAGTTTTAGTTACTCTGTGCGCTTAAATAAACGTGTGAAAAGAAATACATAGAGGAGGGAGAAAATAGACGGCCCGAAATCAAAGGAAAGGGGACTTCTAACATTTTTCGAGTTCTGAGAAAACTGAATTCAAAGTTTGACATTGGTCGCATTTTTTTTTAAAGCCGCTACTTAATTTCTAATAGATGTTTCAGTTGTGGAAAAAGTTATAATTTAAAAAAAAAAAAAAATATTGTACATATAATGGGGCTAATATTTTTGGATTTCCAATTTTCGGAGGAGTTTCGGTTGGCCGGGATTTTACTGTACTGTAATTTTACTGTTTCTTTTTTGAATTACAGTAATGCTACAGTTTGTTAATAATACTCAGAAAATGTATTTAAATATTTCACCTAATTGTTTACTCATTAAAACTTTACACACTTAAATTTTTTACCTAATTAATAATTGTAGGTGACCTCAGCTCCAATTTGCTCGAATTGCAGGGACCCTTCTGTACATTAAAAGAAAAGTACAGTTTTTCTTTTTAATAAACGTAATGAATAATGTTGTCAATAATGGTAATAATGTATAGTTGTTTGTCCTTTCACTCAAGCTAATAAAAATATGACTTCCTGTTGGTACAGCTTTATAACGTCACTCGGACATAGAGTCAAAATTTGTTCGGTCCCTTTGTTGACGCTATAACCAAGTTTAACTTAATACTATAAGTCTATACTATCACTAAATCTATGGCAAAATTACAATTTTACAGATTTACTGCGACTCAATGTTAGCTCTGATAATCAAGTTTATACTATTATTACTTAATTGATGTTAAACTTACTTTCTTATTAAAATATAGGAAACCTTGAGGACAATTGACATTGTTGAATGGCGCAAAACATGTAACAGCTCCATCTATAGTCATAGGATGTATTCGCAGTTCTCCTCTTGAAGTTAAAAACACCCAATGTGGATAAGGTCCACATACAAACACCTGAAAACAAGTTAGAATATTAATTTTCTACAGAATATGTTGTTTAATATATTTACCAAACTTGCTGTTTAACACATTCATAAAAATAAATAACAGAAAAATCAAACCCAATCTTTGCTTTATAATTTATTAAAATAGAGGTACCAAATATGGCAGGGGACATTTTAAGAAGAGAGGCGCAAGGAAAAATCAACCGGTTTTGTAAAAAAATGTGACAAGTCATGACCATCTTTCCACCAGCATTAACAAGAATTATGACATAAAAGACTTTTATAAGACGCTTTCCAAACTTTTTTTGAAAAGAATAAGTTAGGTCATCTCGCAACGATCCTAAAGGGATTTCAGCCTTTAAATGTAAAAATAAAAAGGTGAAATTATTATTGCACTGAGTAGTTGCAAAAATTTTATCCTGAAGTGAAGGTAAAAATGTAAGAAATGTTTTAATGTACGAGGTCTGTCTAAAAAGTTCAGTGAAAAGTCCACTATATCGCTATCCGACTTTTCCGGGTTCCATTTCACAGGCGAGACTTGTTGTTACCAGTAAGACTCCAAAACGAAAAGACAATCAATGGAATGGCGGTCCCCTTCTTCTCCGCAACAAACAAAAAGCCACGTGGAAAAATCCAAAGTGAAGACCATGTTGATCACATTTTTCGACAAAGAAGGAATCATCCATTAGGAATTTTGTTCCTGCTGGCCAAACGGTGAATGCCACATTCTATGTATTTGGAGGTTCTCAAACATTTGTTGCAGCGCATCCGTCGTGTTAATCCACAAATATTTCAGACCGGAAATTGGATGTTAGTGCACGACAATGCACCATCGCATACCAGCATCATTGTACACCAATTTTTGACTCAGCGTGGCGTGACAGTTTTGCAACACCCACCACACTCTCCAGATCTGGTGCATGCTGATTTTTTTGTTCTCACGTCTTAAGAAAGCTTTAATGGGATCATGGTTTGTGGACGTCGAAGAGATTCGGAACCAAGTGACTGCAATTCTGAAAACATAAAGACATGATGACTTCTCCAACAGTTTTGAGGCGCTATACAAACATTATCAGAAGTGCGTTGTGTCTGGTGGAGACTATTTTGAAGGCCAATAAAGGTATTTCTAATGTACATTCTGTCTTTATCATACCATTCACCGAACCTTTTAGACAGATCTTGTATATGAAGTTTGTGTAAATGTGTATATATATTTTGTTTACATGTTGTCAGTAGTAATACGTATGTTTTACTCTAGACTGCCAAAACCTTCAATAGGTGCAGGAAAGCTAACATTATAATACATTATATTTCAAAGAGTATTTATCAACTATCGTTATCACAGGAAAACTAAAATTAAGTCGTAGAAACTACATAGCCAAAATAAACCCAAAAAGTAACAAGGATTAGAATACTAGAACTGAGTAGTCAAACTATACCAGTAATTCATAAAATTAGCGCACTTTTTATTTGGGATTGTTTTCTTTCTCGTACTTTTGCTGTTGTTATTTAATCCTGGTAATTTATAGAATTTATGCAAATCGTGTTTAGAACTTGTTTTTTTCGGGCTTTAGACATTTGTGTTTTAAATTACATTGTAATGCTGGTAATTCATCAAATTAGTGCAAATCCTATTCGAATAACGTTTTCTTTCATGGATTTTCTCCATTTTAAAATTAGGCTGTAATGCTGGTAACTCATAAAATTAGCTCAAATCGTATCCGGACCTCATTATTGGTGTTTATTAAAAGTTCAACTCAAATTACTTGGACCCTACTGAATACATTGTTAATTAAGTAACATTTAAAAAAAAAATAACAATACACTAATTCTCACACACATACATTTAATGATCAAACGCGTTTCAACGACCCTCCCTCTCTCTCCTATTCACTTTGGTATTTCACTTTCTGTTGTTACGATAACTCTATTGGTTTTTTATACGCTAAAACCATGTCCACTCTTGTAGAGGGGTATAAATATGTAGCTTAGTCCTAGGTTAAACTAGTTATAAGTTTTTAGTTGTAGCTCATGTATCACTGAGGATGACGACTTTGTCGTTGAAACGTGTTTGATCATTAAACGTATGTCTGTGAGAATTAGTGTATTGTTATTATTAATTTTAAATAACTCCTTCTCACTCGTCAAACTCAAAGTTTATTGAATTATGTAACAGTTGTATATTGTAATTTTATGGGTCAATCTTACACGTGCATCCTTCCTTCATTATTATGCTTACTATATCACATGTAGCATGAATTTTGAAAATTTATTCAAGAAAATAATATGGTTGCATTTACTACCTCAGATGAATTGATGAATTAATGGCTAAGTTTTCAGATAACCAATATATCAGATTAGGGACTGATAAATCAATGTATTAAAATGTTTTAGAAAGACTAAACATTTTAAATTTTCAAGTTAAATTTTAATTTTTTAAATTATTGAAGTTTTTTTTAATTTGTAAAACTATTGATTGAAAATTTTTGAGAAACTCTTGATCCCTCTCGTCTCTTTCAAGCCTGCTAACAACTGCTTCGTCAGTTTGGTTGGTAATGGAAGCCTCGGATAAAATCTTCTTTAATTTATTAAGTGCTAGCTTATAATATTAACCTTAGAATTCCGTCCACACTTCTCATGTAACTTTTCTTGTATCCTCATCTTACCCAACACACCATCATTGTAATTAATTGTTCTTTGGTTTTGGAGACTTCTTATTGTTGGCTATACACTGGTTGTTCTTGCACCATGATTCCAAAATACAACACATTTGTAAAATTATATAAATAAACAATGTGTGTAATTGCTAACGAAAGGGTTCTACATATTCTTACCACATACTAATTCTTTATTAATTAAAATAATGGTTGAAATAACATAAATTTAGTATGTATGGTTACAGAAAAGACTAATGTTACAAACATTTTTTTTAACTTTTTTAGGGAAGTACTTTAAAAAGATAAAATTTAAAAAAAAAATAGTTTGAGCAACTTATCAGCATTTTGTCAAAATAATAATAAATAATTAAACGACAATATTACTAAATGATAACAAAATAAAATAAATTTCCGTAATATCTAGTAATTCACTTACACCATTATAACCTGCGATGTTGCTAAAGTAACGCAGCTGGCTCACTCGAGCTACTTCAGGCTTTACTTCATCATCCTTTTTTTTAGACCTGAAAAATAAAAATAACTACATAATTACAATCACAGGATAACCTTGGTCCGTGTGTCTAGAAATAATGTAAAGATGAAGGATAAATATAGAACTATGCGACAATGTCTCATTCATTCTATAGCTAAAAAAATAAAAAGTTCATATAAACATTGGCCCGAAAACACTTCTTTTTCCAGATATCCGCCATTGTGTTTTTTGTACAAAATAATGTATATCTTTTGAGAAACGTTTGACTGATTGAGTTCAAACTCGGCACGAAGCTTAACCTAACAATGATCTATCTGAAGAAAACTATTCGATTCTATCAAATCATGCGTTTCAAAATGACGGCTGTTTGAAAATGTTTAACCTAAATTACTCAAAAACAGTACATTTTAACAAAAAATGTCAAGACACCTTTTTTTGTAGCCCTTTTGATTCCCTATCTGATGGTGTAACTGTCAAAACAAACGGATGAAGGATAGTAGTTAAGTTATGTGTAATAATTGGTTTGTTCAACCCAGCATCCTATACCAACACAGTAAATATAGCAATATTGTATGTACATTTGACAGTGACACCATCCGATAAGGAATCAAAAGGGTTACAAAAAAGATTTCTTGAAATATTTGTTAAAATGTACGGTTTTTGAGTAATGAAGGTTTGAAATTTTAAAACAGCTGCCATTTTGAAATACATGATTGGATAGAATCGATTATTTTCCTTGAGATAGATCATTGTTAGGTTAAACTTCATGGCAAGTTTGAACTCAATCAGTCAAACCGGTCTCTAGATATACATTATTTTGTAAAAGAAACAAAATGGCGGATATCTGGAAAACAAAGCATTTTTCAAAAAAACTTTATTTTTGATTTTCTCTTTATTTTTACCCATAGAACCATTTCCCGAAATTTGGCTATTTACTTAGGGGACATCCTGTACATGTTACAATCCAAAAGGCTTGTCTAATGCATAAATTGACAAATCACACAGAAGGCTTAATCAAACTATTGTGCTTGCTCAGTGTTATCTAATTGTATATTGTTGTTTACTAACATTGACAACTGTGTGAAACTAGACAAACTAAATGTCAGCCTAACACTTTGTTTAATAACTTCACTTAACTTCAATTAATAAACTACAGGCCTACCTAGACTTTCTTTCCTTCACAATTATTGTCTGTGACACTTTGCGGAACCTCATTTTCAAATGTCCTCGTGGATATTTATACGCTTGGTAGAGTAGAACTTGATCGTCCGTCCTTAACATGAGTACTGGACGACTGCCATTGTGCCCCAAAGCAGCCACTAGAATTTCTTTTATTTGGCACTCCGGTCCTCCTGTAATAAATACATGTCAAGATTATAAGATAGGTAATCATTTCTATTACATATTCTAGTTATTTTGAGTTATTACGTTTTGTGCACAAAATACACAGATTTTCAAAACTGTCACATTTATTTGTTAAAGATTTTCATTTTACACTTACTTTGGTAAAGACAAGAAATAAATTCAAGTTCATGTACACAGTTTTAATAAAGTTTAAAGAAATTATGGACATCCAAAACACAAAAGACCTAAATGGTATGTAAATAACGTAGATGACCATAAAATATGTACATATTTAAAAGCATTTTCTACAGAGGCTCATTGCATAAAACTAGAGTAGAACCCTTCTTAATCGGCCTCGGATCAACCGGTCCTCGGATTAACCGGCCTATCCCAAGGAACAACAGAGTTAAATATATTAACTGGCCGAAGTCTCAAACATTGATTGTTTGACGGACATTTCCTAGAAAATAAAGCGGGGTTATACAACGTTAGGTGTGCGGCAGGGGAACAGGGGAATGTTGTGGCAGGGGAACAGGGGAGGAGGGGCGTAAAAAAGAAACAAAGGTTGCCGCTTTGTCAATTGATTCAAGGAAAAAATACACTTGCTGCGGAAGCAAGAGGGGAATCAAATCTTGCTTCCGCGACAATTGTATTTTTTCTAAAAATCAATTAACAAAGCGGCATCCTTTGTTTCTCTTTCTTTGTCTGTTGCTTTGTCGGAACCTTTACTGAATTTTGTGAGAACAAAAGTTCTAGAGAACGGGAGGGGAGAAAAGGAGGCGAGGAAAGGGGAGTGGAATGGGGGACGAGGAAGTTGCTGTACCTTTTTCTTTCAGTTTTGTTCTTGCCTTTGTCCGTTTATGATCTGTTGAATAAAAATGAGTGAGTTAGCTAAAAGGAAACGTGTGATGGTCTCGTTTGAGACACAATAAAATGAGTTGCAATAATGGCTTATTTGCTTGGCTATTTATGAAATATGTACTGAAGGTTATTTTTGAACAAACAGCTATTTTTTACGGGAACCTCGGATCAACCGGCCAAACTCGTAACCGGCCAGGGTCTCGGTCCCGATCAGACCGGTTAAGAGAGGTTCTACTGCATTAGACTACTTATTAGCAAAATAAAGTGCACATTTCTTCTAAAGACAAATTTAAGAGTGGAGAGATTTTTATGTTTTGCATCTCCTACTAAACATCTACTTTATATTAACCTTCAGGTATGGATGGTTGACTCGATGACAATGCTACCGTTGGTATAGCCCCGAGACTATCAGACAAGACTCTATGGCCTAAGCCTATCCCTGCCACTAAGTAACTAAGTCTCATATCAGGCAAGGAATACATCTCTAGATGTCCATTTTCTCGGGTTAATAACACCCAATAAGTAGCTTTCACTTCAGTCAAGTATTTTTGCCACCTAAAACATAGAATTAGAAAATTAACAGTTTTTTGAATTTTTTAATTCAACATGTTCGCTACCACCATAGTAACATTTTTTAGTACGCATAAACTAGCATCGCATATATGTGACGGCCGGTTTCTATCCGCAGACTGATGCTGCAAACGTGCGACGCCTGGTCTAATTGAAATAGACTGACGTCACATATTTGCGGCAGCATTATTTTTTTATTTAGCTAATAACAATAATTAGAGCTAATTTTGAAGTACTACTAAATTTTAAAGACCTGATTTATTGGTATCAGTATGTAAGAAGGTCTGCCGCTCATATGCGGTGTTTGTTCTGCAACTTTGACGATTTTAAAAGTTAGAAATTGTATGGTGTTAATTCCGTTAAATGATCTTTTTGTGAAGACGTTAAGTTCTCATGAAAATTATACCCCTTTCTCACGCAACAATTCTTGTTTGTTTTTCCGCCTTTGTATTTCGTGGGAATATGAAGAATGCAAAGTTCTCCGAAAAATGTCTCCCTATTCACAAAAAAACTTATATAGAAGAAACTTACTATGTTTCTTGGTATAGACTGAATGTCGCATATATAAGCAACGACCATGTCCAAAAAAAATTGTATACATGTGTGTGTAGTCGAATATATAGTTTTCTTGTTGCTGGGGGTGAATCGGATTTTACCGTCACGCATTTCACCATGCATTTTATGAAAAGCTCTATTCCATCTGTTTGAAAAAAGTTTTGGTCTTGCCGAGATTCGAACCAGAAGAGTCCATCACCAAAGACTAGCGCCTTAGCCGGTTTGGCCACAATCACATTGCTAATTTAGTATAACAGATTGTCCAAAGTCATAGGCTTAATCTGTTAATGTTAATAGAATGTATAGTTTAATTAGGAATACCTCTGAAATGGACATTGTGCTTCCTCAATTCATAAGTTGTGGTAAAAATGAACATTAAGCTTCCTCATTTCGTAATTTGTGTTAAAAAAAGTTTACACTTCTCCAGTGTGGTCTTAAGCACACATTAAAATTTTTTAATAGTTGCAACAGTTCTCTTAGACTTTCGGAGCAGCTGCTAACCTTAGTGTAAATTAAAACTTACACTTCTCTGAATTATTACTAACAACCACACAAAACATATTTGGTTGGTAAAAGAATTCAAGAAAACTAAACAAATATCTACTTACCAAGGAGCTGGCCTCCCAGCCATCTTGGAATGAGGCGCTGCATTTTTCTCAGTTGTAACTACATCTCCGTAGAGCATCTCATCTTCATCATCCACTTCCCTACACAGCAAATGACATCTTTTAATATATGAACGTAGTAGGGTATAGAATACGTAAAATAAGACAAACTACATATTTCAGACATTTTTTTACTGCAATTCAAATTTTTTCAGTTGATTTTTGTTTGGAGGTTTAAATAAAAATACTGTAGTTGAATTATTCCCCATTTATTATAGAAATCATGTTTGAAGTTTCGTTTTGTTAATAGCTGGCATAATCTTACACTAAATCAAACTTTTTAAATGTCAATATTTGACAAAACATTTTACCTGTTGTATAGTTTGATATATAAGTTGATGATTTTTTGATATAGGGCCGTTATTTTAAAGTAAAAACCATTTTGTAATAGAACAAGACAAACTTTTTTTATTTTTCTACATAGTTACTATTTATGTCTAAACACTTCTTAAGTCACACTGATTATTTTAAAAACCCGAACCACAAAACAAGGAACAAAAACAATAACTAAACAACTAAATTGTAATCGGAGTAAGTAGTTAATTGTTTGTAAATTGGAGTAGTGTTAAAACCCTCTGAGGATGATGACCATGTCATCGAAATGTACATAAGGGTAACGTATTAAACATAACTTACAATTTAGTTGTTTAGTTATTGTTTTTGTTCCTTGTTTTGTGGTTCGGGTTTTTTTAAATAATCAGTGTGATTTTGTCGCCACAGTGCTCTTTTATTTGTTTAATCTTCTTAAGTCGTGGTACAGTAAAACTCTAAAAGTCTAAATCCTAATTCATCGTCAGATTAGGTTATTTCAAGCATGGGACAATGCGTCTGGCTTTGTAAGCCTAGTGCTAGCGAGAGGATTGTTTTACTCGTTGTAATTTAGTGAAATATATTTATAAAATAAGTTTATTTTAACATTTCAAGTATTCAGTTCAATTTTATGATTTATTCTCTATGATTTGTTATGATCAAATTTCATTTTTGGATAAAGCATATTTTCCTAATTCATTTTTCAAAATAGGCTTTGACAAAACCTAGAAAACGCGGTCTGGCAACATGATTTCATTCTCTCTATTTTCTACTGTTAGCTAGTATCTCCTATCAATAGTCAAAATAGTTCATTTTAAAGCTAATAGATTGTTGTAAATGCCAGTAAAAGAATTAAATTAGTCGAGTTAACGTGATGATAGTAATCAAACGTTAAAGTTATAAAACGTGTTTACACAACCATAGTAAGTGCGGATAGTTTACTCCAGTCGAGTAAACGTGAAGCCAGTCCCGAAAAGGTTAAAATAGACACTTTTTCTGAAAAATCCAACTATCCGAATGGGGTCCGGTCCAAATTGATTCGGATAACTGGAGTTTTACTGTACCAGCTTTTGGATACCATCATCAAATAACTCTACCGCCTGACTATTTAACCAGTCAGCAAGAGTTTCTTTCAACATGTCATCAATCTTCAATTTATTCAATTCAATGTTCTTCCTCTAAGAATTTCCTTAAGTTTTGGAAAAATATGAAAGTCTAAGGTTGGATGGTCAAGTAATTACCATCAAAACTTATTCAGTTTAGTCATTCTCCTTTCCGCAATAAGAGGCCGAATATTGGCGTGAAACAGAATGACGCTGCCTGAGAGTAGTCTCCGCCAGTGATTTCGAATGGCCTGCCTAAGCTTTAATAAGGTTATATAATTTAATATCTCTCAGCTTTTATTTTCATCCTTCTAGGCAGGAAGTCTATAAAAAACAAATGTATATTCATTCGGTCCCTGAAAATTGTGGCTGTGATTTTGAATTGATGGTTGTTGTTTGAATTTTTGTTATTTTGTCGGAGAATTTGAATGATGCCACCTATTGGGTTGTTGTTTAGTCTCTGGAGTATAATAAGCAATCCAAGTTTTATTGAACTGGCGTTACTTGACACCCTGTGCGAAAACAATGCGCAAACAATTCCTATTTGAAAAACGACCCTTGTATTTGATGTTTAACGTTTTAAAACTACCACCGTTTTGAACATATACAGAGTAATTTGTTTCTTTTCGGTAAACTTGTAAGTATTACACAAAAACTGAGTAAAATTTGTTTCATTATTTTGATAAACGAAACTAACTTCAGAAGTTTGGCGCTCTATTTTACAAATATCCTGTATTTTCCTTTGTTGTAATTGCCTTTTAGAATTCTCCACCAAAACTTTTAGGTATTGTTTTTTGACAAAGAAAATTCACTCATTATTAAAACGACTGTAAGTTACATACAGCTGCCCATTTTATTTTTTCACTAGTTAATTTTCATCACATAAACGGATTGAAAGAGAAAGTTGAAATTTTGAATGGGGTTTAATATTACAAAGGTCAAACTAAATAAAATAATAAACTTTTTCCAACCTCACAATTCAAAATGGTGGTCGTTTAGAATGTTTGATGTCGAATATCTATTTTCTTTATAAAACAATTATTGATAAGAGACAAAAATTATTGTTTTTAATGACAAGAAAATGGTTTAAACATTTTTTTAGATTAAAGAATAAACAAGTTATGGAAAAAAAACTGAAATATTCTTTTTAGTACTTGTCTAAACACACTAAAAGTTTTATCTCATTTATTTTTAAGCTATAGAAAAATTGCAAAACCAATTTTATTGTCATTAAAAAAGACAACTTTTTTGTTTCTTATGAATTTTTGTTAAGTTAATGGATTTCAAGATATTCATCATCAAACATTTTAACCAGCCACTATTTTGAATTAATTGGTTGGAAATAAAAATTTGTTTACCTTTATGTCACAAAGTTGTATGCAAAATTTCAACTTATACCAATGAGTTAAAGATAAAAATTAATTAAAAACTTGGAAGTTTTTAACATTTTAATAATGAAATTGGGAATTGTCTTTAGACCAGAAAAGTATTGGTAGTAAGTTCTGAAACACCCTATACATAAAACAAAAAATGTACTTCTTAAAAAAAAATAGATATCACCATTCTAACTGCAGTTCATGAAATATTTTCAGGTAAGTAAGCAATGTTCTCGATACTTAGTTATATTATAGATTTAAATAAATACCAGTGGCTTGTAGGGGCAAATGCCCTTATTTATATTGAAACAAACTTAAAATATTTGTTTGCTTACAAATCATGCTCAGCTGTTTTTCATTGCAATGTATTTCTTATTGAGATTTTTGTAC
>JAGFPH010010992.1:5684-22440 GCA_018207615.1 Philaenus spumarius
TCCCTGGTGTACATTTCGGTAACCAAGTTACCATCATCGGAGGGTTCTAAATCTAACCCCCTTTTCCCTACCTCAGGTAGATCAACCAATCAATGTGTTTAAGTTTATTTGTATAGTTTTATTCACCGAACTTGTGATTGGGGCTTCAGTGTTTCTAATTGTTTAAATTCACCACAGTACACATTGAACATCTACAAGTACTTGCTATTTCTGGTTCAGCAGCATAAGTACCTGCTATTTCAGGTTCAGCAGCATACGTACTTGCTATTTCAGGTTCAGCAGCTTAAGTACTTGCTATTTCAGGTTCAGCAGCATACGTACTTGATATTTCAGGTTCAGCAGCATAAGTACTTGCTATTTCAGGTTCAACAGCTGAAGTACTTGCTATTTCAGGTTCAGCAGCAAAAGTACCTGCTATTTCAGGTTGAGCAGCATAAGTACCTGCTATTTCAGGTTCAGCAGCATACGTACTTGCTATTTCAGGTTCAGCAGCTTAAGTACCTGCTATTTCAGGTTCAGCAGCAAAAATACCTGCTATTTCAGGTTCAGCAGCATACGTACTTGCTATTTCAGGTTCAGCAGCTTAAGTAGTTGCTATTTCAGGTTCAGCAGCATAAGTACTTGCTATTTCAGGTTCAGCAGCTTAAGTAATTGCTATTTTAGATTCAGCAGCATAAGTACTTGCTATTTAAGGTTCAGCAGCATACGTACTTGATATTTCAGGTTCAGCAGCTTATGTACTTGCTATTTGAGGTTCAGCAGCTTATGTACCTGCTATTTCAGGTTTAGCAGCAAAAGTACCTGCTATTTCAGGTTCAGCAGCATACGTAGCCTACTTGCTATTTCAGGTTCAGCAGCTTAAGTAGTTGCTATTTCAGGTTCAGCAGCATACGTAGTTGCTATTTCAGGTTCAGCAGCATAAGTACTTGCTATTTCAGGTTCAGCAGCATACGTACTTGTTATTTCAGGTTCAGCAGCATAAGTACTTGTTATTTCAGGTTCAGAAGCTGAAGTACTTGCTATTTCAGGTTCAGCAGCTTAAGTACTTGCTATTTCAGGTTCAGCAGCATACGTAATTGCTATTTCAGGTTCAGCAGCAAAAGTACCTGCTATTTCAGGTTAAGCAGCATAAGTACTTTAGCATAGTAGCATAGTACCCTTTTTCAACATAATTTGCTTGTCATCTTGCATGAGTATGAATCCTTTTATCTCTTGTGTTATTGCTTTGTGCCTGTTGCCATCGTCGGAGGCGTAAAAACAGAAGTCAATGGGTCCATCCAATACACCAAAGAGATCAGATGCAGGGACATTCCACACGCTTTACGAACCACTTCGAAGTGACGAGGACAAGTTCTTTAATTATTTTCGAATCAACAGCAAGATTTGATGAATTTACATGAGAAGCTGCGATAAGCCACCAAAATATTAAAATGAGAAATAGTATACCGTCAGTGGAAAGACTTGCTATAGCATTAAGGTAACAACATTTTTATTGTATATTTATTTTATAGTAATAATGTTGTTTTGTCGTACGAACAACATTCGATGTGTGTGAAGACGTGCATTTGATCACGTACGCCATTGCATTCACGACCAGAACACGGCGGTCGTGTCTAGCCGAGCCAATGGACGACCGCTACACGTCGATCGTGCGGTGCCGTTTGATCATCGATGTGTGTGTAAGGACGGACTTATTTTTTCTCACTACTATTGGAATGTGTCGTAAGACCAAAATCGATGTGTGTGTCTAGCCTTAGTAATCTTGGTCTAGATCAGACTTCTTACCACACAAGGTGGACTCGCTGGCCTTTATTTTCGTTAGTTTAGTTGTAACTTCGGCCCGAAGAGGAATTGATTGTTTGCTTTAATAAACTGGTTAAAGTAATACAATCTTTTCCACGCCTTAATTCTTCTCCACCTCTCCGTCCTAAAACAAATGCTTTAATGAGACAAACCATCTCAAATGAACTGCAGAGGTAACTGGAAGCGATAAGACCGTAACAGAGACATGTGGTGCTAGACGTATTCAATATGTATTATTTTTGTGAAATGTCAATATTATCCTATATTCTTTTAAAAAAAAACTCCCTCATCTATTTACGAATATACTGTTGTTAACCCTAGATTAATTTTGTTAGTTCATTCTTACGTGATCACTTTTCATTCGTAAATTTTACTACATTCTGTTTTTATTTTTTTTAACTTTACATTAGTGTTGAATATTTTTTATATTAACTCCTTTATTGTTTCTAAGTGTTTATAAAAAATATTTAATCATGATTTCTTACATATTTTAACTGTAAAAAAAATTACCACCACTACACATAAGTTTAAAAAAGAGGAATCAGAAAAAAATTATAAATATTATTTTATTGGAAAAATTGATCAGATATTCATAAAATGCATAACTTTTAAGTGTTTACTTTGTATAAAAAGAGGAAAAATATTTACAATAAGTTCATTAGCTAGAATGTCAAAAATAACAAAATTAGAGTCTTGTATTCACTGAGAATCACACTCCTTGCAGCTCATTGCACGGTGTTGTCCACAGATCGGATTGTTGCAATGGCTGCAATAATTTGTGGTCATCTTCCGTTGTGCAGAAGGGCAAAAAAACACATTTTTCTTGCGCCTGGTTGTTGGATTTACTGGAATTAAAACTTTCGCAAACACTATTCTTTCGTAAAATAAAAACGGTAAAAACGGTCCAGCCTTGAGCTCAGCCGAAGAGACACTGGCCTCTGTTCACAATGGCGGAAAGGTAAACAAATAGACTTTTGTCTACGAGTTCTGAGAGTTTCACAAATGGCGGACCGTGAATTTTACGAATGAGTAGTGTTCTAGAGTTAAATTTTAACAGCAGTGTTGGAGTTGGTTACTTTCTTTACAGTACAACTATAGCTTATCTGAAATTGTATGCAGAAGTTATGACGAAAATTATGTTTTCCATTCAGGCGGAATAATGTAATAATGTGTTTGAGATTAATCGTCTCCTTTCATTGGTCCTCAACATCAATGAACAATTTAAGTTTATTATTGCTGTACGCGCGACTTTGTCCTCTAGCAATAACGCTATTTGAACAGGCCTCTCACTTGTGGATAATTTAGAATTCCCAAATAAGATAGGCTCATTGGAGTTTCTGAAAATATTTGTTTGAATATTTAAAAAATAATAATAAACATCTCTTGCTTCTAATTATTGTATTTGCTATGACAACAAATACAAATATGCTGGCCTTCGCCGCGTGCAAAATGGACTGAAAAAATACTTTGAGTAACCATTGTAGACTCCTTATTGTACGCTACTTATTTCCGACAAACAGTTCAAAGTTACAGCCAAAACTACTTTAAAGCAAAAATATCAACAAAAACTTTCAAAGGTTTTTTGAATTTTTGACCACTTAGGTCTATATCGAGACGGTGTAAAAATCTCAATTATGAAAGTTGTAGAGAATTAAATTACCAAATTGTCAATGTAATCTCAGCTTTTTCCTAAAACCTACCGATGAAAAGCTGCAGCTGTTTAAGAAGTTGGCAAACCAAAAGTTCAAGAAAAACGCACACGTTTTGTGCTCTATAACTAATAAACCATACAACCTACATGATTGGATCAGAAGCCATTTGAAAGAACTGAATAAAATGAGTATCTCAAATTAAAAACAGGTGCTACCAGTCTAAAGTTATACGAAGCAACGTGCCCAAAAGAGGGCGAAATAGTCGTAGGTCACCAACGAAATGAACGAATGGACTTTTTCGATTATGGATTTCTCCTAAACTTTCTCGAAGAAATGTTGCGTCTAATGGCTTAATACGTTATATGTAAAGATAGATTGTCCACACACTGGTGATAGATACGGAACCTGTGGTAGTCGAGTCAAACTTGATCTCCTCCGGTTTAATATTAATTTATAAAGTTTGGTATTCAGTTAAACAAATTAAAGAGCACTGTGGCGACATAATCACACTGATTTGAGTAAAAACCCCGAACCACAAAACAAGGAACAAAAACAATAACTAAACAACTAAATTGTAAGTTATATTTAATACGCTACCCTTATGTACATTTCGATGACATGGTCATCATCCTCAGAGGGTTTTAACACTACTCCAGGGTTGTTTTTCTTCCTTGTTTTGTGGTTCAGGGGTTTTATTCAAATCAGTTTGGTATTCAACTTTAAATAATTCTAGAGGAGACTTCTTCGATATAATTTAGGAAATCTATATTTTATTTCACGGATGATTATTAGTTAGGCTATTACAGATAATATTTTGTCAAGGTTACGTCAATGCTTTTTAAACTGTTTTCAATTTTTTTTATTCTGTCTTGCCTAACCTTAAGGGAGCGCTACCCTGTCGCCATATTGAATCTGATTCCCATAATACAGAATAAGTAATTTTTTTCCGTTAATTCGTGGAATAAATTTAAAAATTTGGTTTCATTTTGAAGTACTGTCATAATATGCGGATGTTGATTGCTGCATACATTTTCAAAACCCGTTTTATTGTTTTCATAAACGTATGATACAAATAGTAAAAAATAGTAAACTTTATTAATTTTTTACTCATTGCAAAAAGAGATATTGCAAAAAACCTTAGCAAACAACACCCACAATCTATTTTACTTGTATTTGACAAAAACAACACAAAAATATGTTTAATAGTGAAGGTATGTTTTGGTTGTTTAATATTGAAATTGGTACCCAACTTCGCTGTTTTGAATGTAGGGAGCTGAGCCTTAAACCAATTAAAATTTTATTTCTTAAAAAAATAAGAAACATATTTATTCAAATACTTTGCACAATATGACCTAAATATTTTTAATATTACAAGTAAATGAGGTAAGGTCTCAACAACAATAATTTGGATTTTAATTTAAGTATTTCTACTTGGATAAGTTTGCTTATAACGAAATACAATAATTCATCTACTTGACGATGGTACCAATATAATATGTAACAATATTTGAATTGTAATACAATAAGCAATTTAAGTTATTTATTTAGGTTTTTTCTTCAGATTGTATGTTTGGTTTTATTTTGGTTATAAATACATTAGATAAGTTGGTTGCTTTATTAATGATTGTAGGAACTTTCAAGAAACATATATTCGTTCAGTCTACGGTTAACTAAACATTATTGTGTTGTTAAACTGCGATCCGGATTAGCTGTTTTATCTGTTGTTGCAAATAATTGACTGCTGTGGTACTGAAATATAAACAAGGGTTTTTGTACGTCATCACAATACAATAAATAAATAATTAATCTAGAACATTTTAAATATAATCATTAGAACTGCAATTGTTTCTGTAATTTCGGAGAACTAATCTTGACAAAAATGTTGCTCGTGTTAATATGTAAATAAAATTACGTATGCTATATATAAACAATACAAGACGTTGAAAGTATAACTATCTGGTAGACTAGTTATTAAGGACGAGGAACTGTAATATTTCATGTTGAAAATGAATCAAAAGCTATTAACGTTTTGAGTTGATACATTACAAAATGTAAGGCTAGGTTTCACGGAAGCACATTTATCAAAGATGGCAGCACAAGTAGCTCTAGTCCCAGTATGACCTGAATGCAACATTGTATACGATTATATCTAGAACTATACAGCGATGTAGTGGCTGAGGAAAGAGGAGGAATACCGTTTCCCCTTCAGTTATTCAGAAAGATATAGCATCTATGATTTTCAATGAAAATTAAAAAGGTTTTAAATAACTAAATAAAAGATTTCTAAGTTTATGACCACGATGTTGATGCAGAACTTCAGCAATATTAAGATAAAATAACATACTTATAAAGTTTTTAAACAGTGTGCCACTCTCTGTGTGTGGCGATATTTAAGAAAAGAGTTAATCGTCCCGTACGCGCTCAGTTTATCTGAATATTGATCGGATGACAAAACTGAATGATTAACTGAACTGAACGTGTGTAGCTACACCTTCAGTTTTTCTTTAATGTTCTTCAGTTTCCCTTCAGTTGTGTCAGTTATACCACGTGTTGAACTTAACAAAAAGCGCGGTGTGGGTGATAAGAGAAAATTATAATGTTGAACAAATAATAGGAACGAAAACTCAATATTGTGTACAAAGGAAACTTAACGTCAGTACTTGCTACCTGAGAGAATTTCTCACAGTCCAGATTTTCTACTAAAATCGCCTCAGTTGAGGCTAAGACTGAAGTCAACAATACCTTAACAGAATGTAAAAATGAATAAAACATCAGCTATACGGAATCTGTACCCTCCTACTATTTATATTTCCGAATTAGAATGATTTTCTTAAAACGTGAAAAAAAATTTGACGACGCGAGTTTTCCCTGGTTATACTCATTGATGATTGAAGATCAGCGCATGGTAGGTTCTTCGAGAGTCGAAACATTTTCTCTTGATCTGCTAAAAACAACACTCGTTAAATTAAAAGCAGATGATCTCGATTTTTTTAGTTATTTTAAAATATTTTTTATTCTTCTCGACAAGGAGATCGTACGTTGCAGCTCTTTTTATTTTACTGCTACAATCGGGATTTTATAAAACCCACAATGCGGGAAGAGACCTGAACGTTTCAATAAAACTAAGTAGCCATCGTTTTTTTTATTGAAAATAACGTCTCATTTTCTTCGTGGCCGTCGTGACCGACATTTTCAATTAAACAAGCGAACAAGCTAAATAAATCAAAACTGAACAGGGAACGGATGATAAATTGAAGGACTGGCTGTTTATCATTCGAAATTGATGGACCGGACGTACACTTGTAAATCGTAACCTACAAAATTCTTACACGAATTTTGAAGGCAATATTGTATCTATATTTCTGGAGTTACAGTGATTTTTGCAAAAACACAAAATGGCGGATTGCGACTAAACTTAGCCGAATTAGAAAAAAGTAACTGAAAATGTTTCACTTATTTCAATATACAGTTATGATCCTGTATAGCACGCTAAGGTTTGTGTGACACCCTGTATACAAAATTCCCTGGAGTACTATAGGCTGGACCCAAAAATATTAATCAAACCGAACCTCCCAACATTTTAAATAAATACAATGCAGGTTCTGAACTGAGAATTTTATGTGTCAACAGTTTTACAACACAGGTATAAATAATTTTATAAAACACTCGTTTTTTTTTTTAAGTTTTTGTTGCAGATGTTGGTAGCCATGGTTAAAGGACGATAGTCCACTTTGTAGCACCCGACATGAACACTACTTGGAGTACATTAAGGCTCGGCTCTCTACATTCAAAACGGCGAAGTTGGGTACCAATTTCAATGTTAAATAACCAAAACATACCTTCACTATTAAGCATATTTTTGTGTTGTTTTTGGCAAAAAACGAAAGCTGTATTTTTTTTCTTAAAGTAAAATAGATTGTGGGTGTTGATTGCTAAAGTTTTTTGCAATATCTCTTTTTGCAACTGAGTAAAAAATTAATAAAGTTTACTATTTTTTACTATTTATATCATACGTTTATGAAAACAATAACACGGGTTTTGAAAATGTATTCGGCAATCAACATCCGCATATGATAGTACTTCAAAATGAAACCAAAATTTTAAATTTATTCCACGAATTAACGGAAAAAAATGACTTATTCTATAGCATTGCTCTTATGGGAATCAGATTCAATATGGCGGCAGGGTAAGCGCCCCCTTAAATTGATTATAATTTGTCAGGGATTTCCAAAAGACTTAAATAATAATAATAATAATAAGAAGAAAACATAATTAATATGTTTCAATGACAAGTCACTGGTATTAGAAAATCTTTGCTCTGAATACCACTATTGTTTAATCAATTTACAATTGCCAGGCATTGGTGTGAGAATCAACTGCCTACGTGACAAAAACAAATATAAATAATACACGTGGAGTGTTCTAAGTTATTGTTCACAATGAAATGCAAACGTAGCAAACTGCATGGGAAAGGAAACACCACATATCACAAATTTATAGAAGTATATAGCCAATAAGAGCACAAGTTTGCAAGGACACTAGAAAAAAGGAGAGGGAAGATGAAGAGATGGAGTCGAGAGAAAATGGTCTTTTACGGGAGGTCCGTAGACCATCAACATCAAAAACCCCTTCAACTTAACTGAGTGCGTTTTTCACATTTAAATCACGAGTCAAAATCTTTAATACACTTTAATAATTCAACATAATTACTTAACATCAGTCATCGAGAAAACCATTTTTAATCAAGTTTTAATAAAATAATATTCAATAATTCAGTCATTAAATTACGGCAGTTTACAACAAAACCGCAGATCATTCCAGGAACCTCAAGGGAACGAGGATAGGATAAATTGTTTAGCGAAACATAAGTCAATAAAGTGAAATGAATAAAGCAAAATCAATAAAGTGAAATCAAAAGTTAATTCAATAAATTTAACAAAGAGCATTTCAAAGCCAGATTAAAGTGAGTGTTGGCCAGGGAGACATCAAATAAAAATGTAAGTTGATTATAAATTTCAATTTATGTTATAGGCCAGTCAGTAGGGGTAATTTTAGAGCAGAAGCTCCAGTAATTTACAATACGGCTGATTTTTTTTAAAAAATACATTAAGGTATGCAGATAAACATAAAAAATGTTTACCAGTCTATCGAGTTCCTAAAGTAAAAAAAAAACTGTTTTTTCTTCAAAATTCCTTAATATTTCAGTCTGGGATTAAGGTAAAGAAAAAAATACCTCTGTAAGGGGAAGTGTTTTTCAAAAGGTAGTCTGTAATTATTTCGTCCGAGCAATGGTTTGTCTGGGAAAACTTCGCAAGTATTATTAAAATGCAAAAAAATGAAAATGAAAAATAAATCAAAGTTGAATAATAGTACAGCCAAAATAGACATTTGTGTGGGAACCCGGTGCAGGTTTTCCGATTTTGACGTTTTTTAAAATTTGTTCGTCTCGATGAGTAGAAAAAAGTTTACAAATTTTTTTGTGCTCCTCCTTAATTTATTCAATAAAAACAGTTTTTTTAAAGTGCCTATTTTAACGAGCATTTTACTATTTTTTTTTCTGAAAACATATTTTTAAATACATTATGTTAAAATGCATTAACAACATTGTATTTTTAATACAAAAAATTATTTGTATTCAATAAAATTAGAAATACAGCTAAAAACAAATAATAGACCTACGGCAGAAATCACAGAAAGGGGAAATCTCATTCATACATGTAGCGTTGGCTCATTCTAAATTGGCTGAATTTTAATATACCGAAATCAAGCTTATAGACATAGAAGTTATAATATATATTTTAAACATTTATGCTGAGTCTCAGCTTGTTATCTTGAAACTGACCCAATCTAGAGCCACTTGACTTATCATCGGATTTCTCGACTTTAGGAGTACCGGACCCCACCAACTCATTTTAAACGGCTACAGTTTAGAACATTTTCAAAATATCAACCTAAAAGTTTTTTTACAAGTTAAACATATAGATTCAAACAAGATCAAGAAGTATAAACCTTTTTTATTATTTACTTTTAAAAGCACAAGTAACTTAAAAAGTATAATTTAGACCTTTTTAAATTTTTCATCAAAACGCTTGAGTTGATCGGCTACAGATTAGTCAATTTTTTAAATATAGTTTTTATAATAGATGTAGCAAAAAACAATCGTGTTTGTAACTTCTGTACCGATTTTTAAATTGATATGTTCGAAAATGGAGTCGTTGAATCCAAAGGTGTTATAGTTAAAACGAGATAGGTAAAACAGAATACTATCTTCAAGTGCCTCGTTTTTAAATGATCATGAAAAAATAGTCCATACTTACTGAGAAATTTTATACTGGTGTACTCAACTTGTAAAACAAATTTGATGTTGATATTTCAAAAATTGATCAAACTGGAATAGATTGGAATTTTTTACAGCGTTCGGTAAGCAAAAAATCGTAAGGCTCGTTGATTAGTGTGATGGCTCTAGCTCATCAAATTTTTAACATAACAACTTGAGTCTTGGTATGTAAGTTAAAAATAAGCTTTTCACTTGCTTTGAAAAGTTTTAATTCGATATATTACAAAATGGCCAAGTTAGATTTGCTAAACGTATGGACGGAAATGATCATATAAAAAGATGTTCATTGATAATTATGTTCATAAATTTGCTGGCCTATTTAGTTTAAAATTATCGCAGATGTATAATTTTTGTATATTATATTTATACACATATTGTTTATGTATATTTTTTGGATAATTATCTTGATTTAGAAAATTGATTTTTATCAAAGAAAAGTTAGTCGAGACTGCTTATAGGCTAGTTTTAACGAAATTGTATTATTTTGAATATAAAAAAAAGTTGTATTTTTAAAGAAAATGGCAGCCATTTTGAATCCGCCATGTTGAATTTTCATATTTTATATGAATCAATTCCTCCAAAAAACCTCAAGTAATCAGTTTTCTTTTTCTTTGAGACACATTTTTTAATTTGAATATATATATTTGGGTAATTTTTTTAGATGATTATGTGTTATGAAAAAAAAACCCATGAAAACGTAAAGCTGGCACTTTCCTCTTGAAAACGCCCAATTACAACTATTTATTTAAAACATTATAATTATGCAATAGTTTATAATGTACTGGGCCGCGCTTCAAAAAACTGGTCTTCAGCCGAGCGGCCGAGTCGCGCTGCTGCGAAATACATACCTGCTTTATTGAATTTTTTCCAGACAAACGATTGCTCGGACGAATAAAATACAAAAGACCTTTTATATTGAAAAATACTTCTCCCACACCGTGATATTTTTTATTTTTATTTATCTGCAATCCAGCTCAAAATATTAAGAAATTTCGAAAAAAAAAATGTTTTTCGATTTTTGTTTTCGACTTTGGGAAATCGATAGACTGGTAAACTTTTTTTATATTGATCTACAAAATTTAATGTACATATAAAAAAAAATCAGTCCTATTGCAAATTACTGGCAGTTGTGACCTACACCGACTGGGCTATTAAGACAGATCTCGAGTTTAATCCAATTAAAGAAAATAAATCATATCCAGACAATGAAAATAAATCATATGCAAATAATAAGGTACTAAATATATAATAAACTGTATTCACAACCTAAAACCAAGACAAATTAAATATTTTTTTGGGGGCTTCTTTATATAGAATTAACTGTCAAAGGTTTTAATAGAAACTCCTCTCAAGCTAATGTAAGGAGCTGCAGATCCAATTAAATTAACGGCATTACTTGTTAAAGCTAAGGCTTTAAAATAAAAACATTGAAATATTGGGGCACAAGGTTTCGACAGAAGGAACAAAGGCTCTGCAATCTAATATTTAGCCAATATTAAATTTCAAACAACCAAAAACTTTACATGGTAAAGATGCCTTATCTAAAATAAACCTTACAACGTGAACCAGTCGAAACAAGTAAACCCTCAGTCATTACAGGGCTATAGGTATTCTATAGCCCTGCAGACATTAGTTGATTGGGCCGGATTTAGGAACTTGCTAATATGTGCTCACGCAAAAGTTAAATTTTAGCTAAAAAGAATTTTATTTTTAAGGCTGTATTAAAATAACGCATACACCACAAAAATAATTGATGGCAAATAAATAGGAAATTAGTTGTTACTATCTTTCCAATATTACTTGTTAATGTTAAAAAATATTTGTACGTCGTTCCATGTTATGAGTGTTAGGCGAGCCTCAGAAATTATGTCAGCACTCAACAGTGACTGAGAAAGGAGTGACTGTGAGTGAGTCTGCATCCCTCAAAACTGCCGCCCACATTACCCTCTCGCCTCTCCACTCACCCCACTAATCCAACTTGGCGTTTACAAAAGCTACCAGTGAGCACATAATAGAATAGAGAAGCTACTCGGAGACAAAAGTGCGGCCATCCTGGCGGCCGGATGTGTCGGTACAAGATGGCAGCGCCGTCTTAGTCCAACCAAGCGCTATTTCAGTTACCAGTATTCCGTTAGTCGCAGCGAGGGCAGGCGGTTTTTCCTTTTTTTGGGTCAATAAGTATTTGGACCAAGTTATTTAATACCCATAATCTATAATGAAACTTCGAGGATGTTGTAGACGTAGAAATAAGTAACTAAATCCAGTTTTTTCTTCAATGCAATTTAATTAACTATTTTTTAAATCAATACAATTCATTATTAATCCCAGCTAACAAGATTCATTGATTTATAAATATTTAATAACATATTAATGTAATCTATTATATACATCAAATTTAACAAATAAAAACATCACGTAGAAAGGGCTTCGGTGAACGATAAATACTGTTTTGCCGCTTACTTATACCTGGATTTCCGAAAAACCGAACACGATAGAAAAAATGGTAAAATAAAAAATTAAATTAGGTCATTTATGTACAACTTTCCCACTGACAAAATGTCTCTGACCAAAACATAAAAACTTGACCACAGAACAACTTTTTCATGTCTGTTTTTTAAAAAAAGAACTACAAGTTAGTATGTAATAACAAATCTATACACGAATAATAAAATTATTATTATTTTTTAATTATTACTATCGTTATCATCAGACTCTGTACTATAAGCATGCAAAATTCCAACAATATTCTTCAACGGTGTAATCGTCAAGGATTTTTACCGCAACTTATTCTATTATGTGCTCACTGGTCTCAACATGATTAGTAGTGATATTGTTTTGTTTCTGCCAAGAGTCACGATATGTGCTAGCATGCTACTGTTTACCTACATTCCAATCAAATCAAGTGACTATTATATGTCTGATTATGGCTTATTTGTTTTGACTGTTTTGGTAGACAAAAGAGACATGTTTTCAGTCGAAATTTTGCTTATGTATTTTTGTGATTATTGACAGTTTTCCTTAAAAATAAATGACAACAAAAACATTTTATGAATTTTATTACCATGTTTGGAAATATTATCATTTAGAGGAAACCGTAAAATAAAAATTGTATGATATATTCTTTAAATCATAGCTTGTTCCTTTTTGTGTCAGTTATATGTTACTTTATGGGACGGAGTGGTGAATTTGGAGGGGGCGCACAATTAATTCCTTAATAAGACGCTGCATGCAGGTACAGAATTGCTTTTTTCTTTTTATACTTGCATTCAATTATATACTGGGTTTCAAAGTGGTAGAAACAAAATTGCATTATGTTTTTAGGTTATACAAATTTTTAGTAACAATTTATTTATTGGTTACTATTAATCATTCAATTGTTCAACAGATTGATTTCCAAAGCAATAATTTTATAAAATAAAGCATGCATGCTATTCTAGCTAGTTAATATGATGACATCGGGTCGTCGGGTCACGTATTTATTTTATTTTTGTTTCTACAAATTAAATGAGATGAACAACTCTGCATGATAATTTTCGGCATGTTAACTAACAGTGAATTTTCGCCATCCCAGTACAACAGCTCTTATTTTTGAATTTTTTTAAAAAAGGTTGACAATTTAAAAACATGTGGGAGGATGGTACACCAAGAATACCTTAATATGTTTCTAGAAGGAATGTTACCTTGCTGGATTCACTATGTCAAAAATCACGCACAGATTCCCAATCGATAAAAGCTAATCTTAGAATTGTATCTGTGAAGGAACACGAAGAATGCAGACTGAATAACGGAGGCAATTTTCACCCTTAGCTCCACCCGGGGAGTGATCCCGAGAGAATCAGAAAGCTTGAAACACGCACTTTTAGAATTGCAGTAATAACATTAAGCCAAAACATAACGTTACCTGCGTCTAAGAAGGCTGTCGAAATACAAACTTTGTTCAGCTAGACTTGTTATGATCTGCTGTTCGAATTTGATTAAAGACACGGATTTTTGTACGATTAAAAAAAGTTAATTTCAAGCGACTATAGCCAGTTAAAACTTTTCGATCGAATGTAAACAGTTCTATAAGGTGCAACTAAAAAAGTACAATGAGGCAGACCAAGTTTCTCAGAGGATTCAAACATCTCTACATCAAAATAGAACTACGAATAAATACAATGAATACAATAATTCAAAACAGTTCTACATAAGTACAATGAGGCAGTCCAAGTTTCTCAGTGGATTCTAATATCTCTACATCAAAATTGAACTAAGAATAAATACAATGAATAGAATAATTCAAAACAGTTCTATAAGGTACAACTACATAAGTACAATGAGGCATTATAAGTTTCTCAGTGGATTCAAAACACTCTACATCAAAATTGAACTACGAATAAATACAATGAATAGAATAATTCAAAACAGTTCTATAAGGTACAACTACATAAGTACAATGAGGCAATATAAGTTTCTCAGTGGATTCAAAACACTATACATCAAAATAGAACTACGAATAAATACAATGAATAGAATAATTCAAAACAGTTATATAAGGTGCAACTACATAAGTACGATGAGGAAGTCCAAGTTTCCCAGTGGATTTAAATATATCTACATCAAAATAGAACTACGAATAAATACAATGAATAGAATAATTCAAAACAGTTCTATAAGGCGCAACTACACAAGTACAATAAGGCAGTTCAAGTTTATCAGTGGATTCAAATATCTCTACATCAAAATAGAACTACGAATAAATACAATGAATAGAATAGTTCAAAACAGTTATATAAGGTGCAACTACATAAGTACAATGAGGCAGTCCAAGTTTCTCAGTGGATTCAAATATGTGAACTACGCATAAATACAATGAATAGAATAATTCGACCACTCTGCTCAACCGGTCACGTGAGGTGAGCAATTTTTCAAAATTAAGTTCATATGTTTTTGGGAAATTTTTCTACTCACGAAAGCTCTGAATAGCTACATACGTGTAAGAAAAATACTATTAGAATTTGTTTGAACCTCAGTCACTATCCCGGCCTCTGATTATAAGTTGCCCCCACTGAAACATTTCCCTCGTAAAACTTTACCCCATTTCTCAATTATCTTTGCTAAAATTGAAACATTATTATTTTAAATATACCCTTATACTTTGTTTATTGGTACACATTTATGTGTACAGATCTGTTTCCAAGTTATTATAACAAGTTTCTTTAAAAGCATTCCCTCTATAATTTGGCCGGTTTGTATAATTTACGGACTGAACGTGTGTCATTTCACGTCAAGATCCATACCACCTATCTGCAATAAATAAATAAATAAAAAATACACCCTAACTAAAGTAGTAAATTTATTAAATTGGATTGCTTTTCTTCAATAGTAAAAAAGTATTCCAAATGTTGTTTTAAAAATAAAATTATCATTATAAAAATAAAAAAACATTATTTATACTTGAAAATAAGCAGGCTTGTATCGTTACTGAAATGTTAGGTGCTATTGTTAGCTAAGTGACGTAATTATTATTTGTAGTAAATAAAAACAATTTTTCAATTGATCTTATTGAACCTTTACACACTCTACAATAGAGCCTTTAAAAATGTTCTGTGAAAATTGTAGTAGTACAACACTTGCAGAAACAAAATGGTGGAATAATGAAAAATGTATTAATTTTATCCCTTAAAAAAATCACTTTCTTGAGTTGGTACCAGATTGTTTACTGCTTTGCAGTTCTAACGCTCTTTGTTGATAGAACAATTTTGCTTCAGTCATAAAAAACATAACCTAACTTTCTCTAGTGCAGTTTTTAAGGAATTTAAGGTTCGAAAATAGGCTTTTACTGTTGAACAAAAAGTAAAGTGTTGTGCGTGAGCTATTGCTTTTTGTAACTTTACCCAATTTCATGTGTGCAAATACAGGTTGCCTTCCCAGGAGTTGAACCCCTAGCAATCCCACAATAACTAAATAGAAAAAAAACTTTAGTTAGAAACTGGCAGTGTTGTCAAAAAAAATTCCAGAGAAGATCCAATAATTAAATTAAATTCGGCACTCCTGGTTAGCCGAAATCACTAATGAAGGTAGAACTTGAAACTGGTATTCCAAAGTCTTCTGTACAGAGAATTATAAACAAAATAATATTACATTTTTCAAAAGTCACCTAGTCAATAATTTAGTTGAGGATGATCCGGACAGAAGAATTTTATTGCCGTATCATTGATTATAATGACTTAGGGATTGGCAAGCTCGAATTGTTTTCTCAGACGAGTCCACTTTCTACCGCACAGGTTTAGTGAATAGGCATAATTGTAATTATTACAACACTAACAATCCCATATTCTTGAAGAGCCTCTACTAAAATCAAAAGGCGTTACTGTTAGGGCGGCTGTGAGTGTAAACGGGGTGATAACTTACGACATTTCGGACAGTACAATGTCCGGAATTAGGTATGCACAAGTTTTAAATCAACATGTCTTGCCTCATTTTATGGTTCCAGAAATGAACCAAGCAATATTCCAACGAGATGGTGTTTCACCTCATTTCGCAAATCCTGTCAAGGACTTACTAAATGGCAACCTTAATTGGATTGGTCGGGGAAGTAATTTCTTGGATTGGCGACCCCGATCCCCAGATTTAACTGTTTGTGACTTCTTTTTATGTGGTTACCTTAAGGAACATGTTTATTCATACAGGTTCAACAATGTTAAGGATTTAAAACAAGCAATTGAAGAGGAACTTTTACGGATACTATTCTGAAGACTATTCGATCAGATTATGTAAATTGTTTTTAACAAAGGAAAAAAACTTCTGTGAGAAATGATTTTTTACTTGAACGCGGTTATAAAAGCACTGTCATGATACTGTTAACACGTTCACTGCTACGCAAATTTCGTATTTCCTATGATACATTCGATTCCACGTTCACCGTGCAGTACAGGTCTTACGGGAGAATAGATATGCTACTACCATTAGAGGAAACATCACG
>JAGFPH010010992.1:22540-36834 GCA_018207615.1 Philaenus spumarius
TCTTACGGGAGAATAGATATGCTACTACCATTAGAGGAAACATCACGTTTATTGGCATGCGAGTTGCGTCAACTGACCGAGCGTTGCATGTTTTTTAGTTGGCTATTATCGCTGAGACTGTCGTATGGATAACATGGCTTATGGGCGCTCTGTACTGCACTGTGAACGTAGAATCGAGTGTAATCTGAGCTGACCTTTTATTTTTTAAAATTTATAGTCTAAATGAGTGGAAATTGCATTATTTTTTATATTTGAACCTTTCTACGTAATACTCACTAATATTTTAAAGGGGACGGACATGTGCGTCCATAGCACATGGCTTAAAATTAGCGTGCGAAGCATGCAATGCATTGTCTATTTAAATTCTCTCAATACGGGGGTTAGCGTGCGAAGCACGCAATGCATTTTGTATTGAAAATACTCCCAATACGGGTTTTGCAATGCACTGTTCGTCGGCCGCTTCTGATAGTGTTCAGTGTAAAGATCACATGTGCGTCCTTAGTTGTGAACGTGTTAAAAAATCATCCTCGAAGAAGATTATGCCATCTCTCAGTAAGTTGCGTAGGAACCTACTACGGTATTTATGCATGGTACAGAATATAGTATAGATCTTTAGTGTTGAATGCCAGAACGAAGAAGAGTGGGTTAATCAAATATTACACAATAAGTAACTCTTCGAAATTGCAATGAAGTAACTACATTTGGTTCGAGAAGTAGTTTATTAAAACCAACTGTTTCATCAAAGTGGGATCGTAAATATTCCAGTAAAAACGGAAAAGGTAATATAAGGGATGATTTAGTTTACATACTTCCTTACTTGGTAAATATATGAACATTGAATTCCTTTTGCATAATTCATGAGATAAAGATACAGAAATGTCAATGTTGGCCAGGGTTAAGTTAAAACAATTGTTTGATCAATCGAGGTCATTTCTTCCACTTCGTACTAAGTAGATCTACTAAATACAAGGCAATGCGGTTTGTGATTAGTTCTCTCCTGATGTAGGCATTATTTTTAATAATTTGAAAGTACCATAAATATACATACAAGTTCTAAAATATCTCTACTTTTTAATATCATGCTAGAGAGCTTCCTACCCTCCTCGCTTCGCTTACAAACACCCACGGCGACTAACTGTGAAGCAAATGCAAACAGATTATTCCATACTCTATTATTTTCATGGAAATGACTGATTAGGATCTTTACTCATGCGCAGTAAGACTATAATTTTTCCACAATGTCGGGATTTCTTTTATATATTGGAGAGATATTATCATAAACTAAATAAATTTACCAGTTCTATATTTGCTAATTTGGATAATATGGTAATAAATGTAAATACATTTAAGAAGCGTGTGTGGCTTAAGTATAGGCCTAACCTAAAATTGTGTTGGTAACCTTTTTATTAGAATCAGATGTTTAACAGACGTATTTTCTAAATTTTTAGGCTATAAGGATTAGTTGTTGTTGTCTGATGAAATTTGGGTATTTAATGGCGTTGTTGAGTTTACTGTTGCTTTTATTACGTAAAGTTTTATCTTGAGGTTTTAAGAAAGATGTTTGGTATTATATTGACCTCCTCTTCTGGAAACGAATTTTTCTGTTTTGGTTTCTTCATACGTCGCCCAGATCGAAACAGCGCAATTTCTTGCAGCTGTGCTCTTTGACGTTGCCTCATTTCAAACCATTTTATAAATCCATCTTTTGTAATTGAGTGCTGAATAAAAAGCGGAGTATTCTTTATAAAATTGTGGACCCGGCTTGCGATTCACTTTTAATTAAAACTTTTTTATTGTGTAAAGAAAAATGTTCAAACTTGGTACTTAAAAAATGTCAATTACGCGACAAATGAAAAAATAATTTAAAAATGTGAAACGCAAAACGGATGAGTATTGTGACTGTGGTTAAAATGAGACCTTGCAAATAATTGTATGATAAAAAATAAACGGAATAATATGGTTTCAAATTTAACATTGTTCTTACGGGATAAACAACCAAGAAGGCCGCTACTACAGCAAACCATTAACGTTGTTTTGTGTCGGACCCTCCCCACAATAAAACATTTGTAACATCTCTCGTTTGGTCTTACACATATTTATGATACATTTTTTTATATAATATAATTCTTAAAACTAATATTCCAGCATAATAAATAATTCTGAAAACAAATGTATTTAAATCACAAACAACTTTAATGTTTTCTATCTTCGAAACTTACGAATTGTTTTTGTTTAACTTTATAGTAATAATGTATTATGTTTAGTTTTATTTATTTACTTTATTACTATTATTATTGAATTTATTTGCAAAACAAAAATTAAAAAACGTTCTGCGTGGTTTTTGACACTATTTGATTTGTTTATTTTACATTTTTAAACTATTGATTATAGTAATTTTTAGTTTTTTCCCATGTTACGTATTTGACTATAACTTTTGTAATTTTATGTAAAATATCTTTTAATATATTTGTAAACGTTATAATATTGTGAATCAGATTATATAAAAATATATTATAATATTTATAAAATAATATTCAATTTGTTTAATAATAATCATGTTTGAGGCTGTTACATATATTGTTCAGACTAGTCACAAAGCTTGCATGCTTTAGCCTGGGCTTGTGTTGTAACATCATTGCCTGTCAAATAATCAGTCATTTTTTTAAATATTTTAATCCATTTCAGTAGAAATCTAATTTCCCTCTTCTGTAATTATGAAGTATTTTTCTAGATCAGTCATTACAAGAAACAATGTTTCCTACCTACGTGACCGTGGTTGTATGAATAACCCAAATCTACCGGGAAATACAATTTCCTTAATAAATATTTCCTTTAACACTGTTTTAGAAATATAGTACATGGGCTTTATAGTTTCAATAAAGACACCCAGAAGCCTTACATATTTTTCCAACAGAGATACATCTTGTATACGAAGACTAATCTATAAATATTTCAATCCCAGCTGTGAGAACTTAACGATCCGATCAATATGTTTCTACAGAAACTGCTATTTATTGCTTGCACATTACTATTATTACAATCTCATGTTACCCGGTTGGAAATCCTTCAGAAATAAAGAGTTTTATTAAAATTGGAGAAGTAATTCCTGGTTAGAAGTTGTTTGAACAGAGCGTCATTAGCAATTATTTGGTAAAATTTTGATTAATGGAATTAAAATCGTTTAATTTTATTAAAATAAATACAACATGGTGTATTTAAGGACAACAATAAATTTATGTTCAAAATATTTACTTTCTATAAATCGTTCAAATAATTAACTAGATTGAAAATTTTTCAAAATCGATCATCGTTCCTCAAACTGAGCCTGTTGGGGCAGTGGGATTTGAACAAAACAAAGTATTTTCCTTATATTCTTTTCTAGCTGCCCGTGCAATAACTGTCAATTTTCTTTTGCATTTTTGATCAATTAGATCACGTCGGAGAAAAAAATGTGGAACGACCCCCCCACCCCCTCCCTAGTTCACACCTGCGGTTCCCTGACGACGGTTTGACTCCCTTTTACGGTTGTGCTTTCGGTCCTCTTGCGGACGTACGTGCCTTGTCAGGATGGATCGTCGGTAAGAAGGTTCTTCAAATAAGGCGACGAACGGTTGTTTCATTTCAAAGCGTTTATTCAAAGTAAAACAATATATTCCTCTGCTGGTCCGGACTTATAACTAAACTAAACTAGGTAAAGGCAAGCGAGTCTTCACTACATGGTGTGATCTGGAGTCTTCGCCAGATCATGGTTACTAACAGACTGATATAGGCTTGAACATTTAGCTTCAAGCTGGCTCCCTCCTCCTTTTAACTATAAACTGTGATGTCAACTATTGTTAGAATGCAAGTTATTATTTAGCACAACTACAATCAACATAGATCCTGTGGTCATTGTCATATAAGTTGGTGGTTACCTGTCACAAAAATGTAAAATGAAAGTTGTAGAGAATTATATTTCCCAATGGGGTCTCAGATTTCCCCTAAAACCTACCTTTGAAAAGCTACAGCGGTTTAAAAAGTTGGTCAAGCAAAAAGTTTAAGAAAAACTCACACTTTTTGTGTTATAACTCCTAAGCTATGCAACCTACAGAATTAGATGAGGGGATAATTTGAAAGAACTCTGCGAGCTGAATCCATTGAGTACCTCAAATTGATTATAGGTGCTACCAGTCTAAAGTTATAAGCTGATACGTGCTCAAAAGAGGGCGAAGTAGTCGTCTTTGTCACCAATGACGTCACAACTTTTACACGAATGGATTTTTCACGGATTTCTCTTAAACCTTACCGAAGAAATGCTGTGTCAAACCCCAGCTTAATACAAACAGGCAGACAGGCACGATTTTATTATATGGATTAATAGGGATTTTCAGTTTTAAAAAATGGGTTTGTCAAAATTTGTTAGTTTACCCGCCAAGTACAGCATGACTATTCTCTATTTCACAAAAATAATCTATTTAAAAAAACATATTCCCCAATGCTGACAAACACATGTAAGTACACATATTCCCCCATGTAAGTACAATACATACCAAGTCTCTCAGGGAGCTATCAACATAAATGTTACATCTTAAGCTTATCTCAAAGGTACTGTTACGTTTATATAATTGCCAATACTAATGTAAATATATTATACTGAAAGCTTTGATGCACTCTCGACCATCCAGGTAGTTCGATCACGTTGGTTTCAGTTTTTTGTTAAAACTGTACCACTCTCAAGGCGTTTTAAATTTATTAAAATTTTTAAGGTGATGGGGCCCTATAGAGGTTAATTTAACTAAGTGAAGGGAGAACATATGTTAAAAAGCTAAATTAACACATTCTACTCAATTTTCTTTCAGATATCAGTTGATGACACCATTTTACACTAAAAATGATTATGTACACAAACACAATTATAGTAATTAATTGGTAATAAAGGTTAAAAGCCAAATGACTAATACACAGAACAATTTGATATGATCAGTTTATGAATTCAGAAAAATTTAAATATAGGCCTTTAACATGATGGTTAAATTATAAATTAACATTAATATCTAAGTACTAATATATTTTACACTTTTTTGTTTTGGTAAAAATAAATTTTGAAAAGTAAAAAAAAATCAATAAATAGGAAAAAATGTTTTCAAAATAAGATTTTAATGTAGTTGTGTGCTTAAGACCTCACGGGAGAAGTGTAAACGTTTTATTAATTAACACAGCTTTAGTCCAGCAGTCAGGTAAAAGTTTTGGGGGTACCTGGACACAATTCCAAAGTTAATGAAATTTTGGGGTGTTGTTTGGGGATGTATAAGAATGTAGTATACGAGTTTTCCACCTAAATTTCCGTGTGGACATTTTTGGGGGGCCAAAAAACCGGGATTTTTTTTGGACTTTTTTCGGTTTTTTGCCTACAACTCGAAAACTGAGCGTCTTACGAAAAAATATGTCCAATAAAAAGTTAAAGAAAATTAAAAGTGCCTTTAATATTCACTGGTCAAAAATATTTTTCGGCCTAATAGTTACCGAGGTACAGCCCTCTAAAGTTAGGTAACATGTACACATGTTTTTTTCTTAAAATGTACACATTCGCTAAAAAATGCATGTCTTTGGTCCCTATCTTTCAATTTTCAACATATCATTGTATACGATTGATAGTGATGACCGAAGGTACTTGGTAGAATTCCATATTCAATTAAAAAACAAACACGATTTTTTGTAATTTCTACAAGTTTTTATTTTTTAATCTTGCCGACCAAGGTTTCGCCCGTGACGACATTGACGAGGAAGCTTATACAGACTGTATCAGTGTGTATTATGTATACGCCTTACCTTTTACCACCCTACCCCTCCTTGAACCCCTTCCCCACCATTATTTATGGACATAATAAATATCCTATGAAAATAATTGCCTATAACTGGAAAACTACGTGTCCTACCGAAAAATCTTTCCAGTAAATGTTAAAGACCATTAATTTCCTTCAAAATTCACTGGTCAAACATATTTTTCGGCCAAACAGGTACCGAGGTAGAGCCCTCTATCATGGTATGGTAATAAGGTCATTATTACCCTTCTTCCCGTTTTTCGTTGAATTGGGAGAGGGGACAATGAACTGGCCATTCTATACCTGGTTCGCCTAATGGTTTTACGAACTCAGGTATTCACCCCAAGTCATTCTCCATCCATTTTGGTTTCCCCACCGAACCTTTAGGTTCCTTTCTCCAGCTACTCAGTTTTATGTTGTTCCTTGACTGTGAATAATATACTTGTAGTGGAATTTAATGTCTTTCCAAATTATTTGTGTATTATAGTGTTTTATGTTCTTCCATGACTGTGAATAATATACGTAGTGGACTTGTAGTGGAATGTTTCCTTAAGAATTCATGTATTTTCATAGTTGTAGTTCATACAGGAGTCTATAAAAAAATTACATTTTGGGTTTTCGGAAAAAGTTTTTTATATAAATATAATTTGTCTACGAGAAAATATTTGACAAATCTTACATACATGACGTTTTAGATAGCATTCCGAAGTGAAAAAAAAAAATCATTATTCTAGGTTTTATGGTTCTCATTTTCAGGGCTGAATCCCCTTAAGTGGTTTTGTGTAACAAAATTGTCTGAAGTTCCAACTTACAGTCTCTTTTCACAGGATGTTTAACAGCATTCAACAGTAAACAGTACAATATTTTTAGGTCAACAGCACTACTCCGTTTCCTGAGCTGGGAGCTAAAGTAACTTGCGCCCTTCACATTGCACTACACAAGTAAACACATTAATCAACACACTAAACACAGTAAAAAGGAAACATTAATTGGAAGGCTAAGGCGTATCTGAATTATAATAAGAATTGTGACACATCGAAGATCTTGTTTTTTAAACTGATTTACTATTACACTAATCGAATCAGCGATCTATGCGAACATTGATCTATGCTCACCAGAAACTCACGAGTCCACTTTTTACTATAAAGGAAACATTTTGTTTTATCTAGTGTGGTATAATTTATATTCCAATGTCTTATTTAATCAATACAATCTCAGATAATTGTGCGCACGCAGAGGTGACAGTAAATCATCGACTATTTGGTGAGTCATGTAGAGTACACACATTAATATTTATGGAAAAATTTCGTGTATACTTACGACATCTGTTGATATAAATTGTAAACACACCGACTTGCATTCGTTGAATGCTTCGAGCATGGGTAGAAATGTACCATTGTTTAACTGTACATAAGCTAATTGAAGACACTCTTGTCATCTACAATAAATGTCTTCCGTTAAATAAATCTGCAGATACTTCAACATGAAGTTTCAGTTTCTTCAAATCAGAAGTATTATAGAACATAGCATGTGAAAAGTTAAAAGTGTAAATCCGCAGTTCTTTCTTCATAAACGTCAGCCGACAGCCTTAACTTATTGCAAAACTAAACCAGCTATGAAAATTCATTCATTTAAAAAAATGTCCCATGATCATTGAGGTTGCCATATGTATGTTTACTTATAGATGTGTTAATGATTTAAAATTGCCATAAATATGTTCAGTTCAAGTTTAATTTTACAAAATCTATTTAAATATCAACCTTTTAACCTAGCCTAAACGTAATAAACTATTTTAACTCTTTTATACTCTTGTAAAGACTGATAATGTTTTCTAGTGGAATAATACTCATCAGTTTTAACTTAACCATGAGGTCTAAGATACTGTCTTAACTTGCTAATTTAACTCAACCAGATGTTTCAACATGAGCTCATTATAATTGTTCAATAAATTGTTTGAAAGTAATCAAAATGCAAAACGTTTCTTAGATCTACTCTGTTAGGCTATTTAGTTAAACTATCCTCATAAAATGGAACAAATGTTTATAAAGACTTAAATTTTAGTTTGAGAGAGTAATTTCCAAGATTTAGTCTGGTTCAACAGTAGGCCGTAATTCTTGCAATACATCCACTAATTTCAACATCACAACCAGTACAGTTTTCACCAACAATTATTCAACCAATTAAAGCTAATGTTAAAAAAAAACCAAAAACAGTACACAATTATGGACAACCAAAATAATTAACAATTTCATTTCTGAAATTAGTCCAAAGTTTCATTTTTATAATAAATTAATAGCGATTTACTTAACCGAAACTTTGCATCAATACCATGGTAATTGATATTTTTAAAAGATTAAAAAGGTTAATCAAAAAGTGAATATAACTCAAATAAAAAATAACTAGGTGTGGCGCTGCTTGCATCTCTCGGCTCACAGTCTTTAAAGGAGTACATTTTTAAAATTCATAGTATATCTAAAAAACTATTTTTTTTAAATGTTTTATAAATAAACCTGTTTTTTAAATTTATTAATTTCTTTCTTTTTCTTGTTTATACCTTTTCTAAATTTTACTTAATTGTAAACACTTAGTTTATATTTAATTTAAATAAATTTAATTGCACTTATAAAATATAATTATTCGTGGCAAAAACTCTATATTTTAAATTTGTAAATAAATATTTGAAATTTTTGCCCACTGTGCCTGGTGACATTTATTGTGGTCTTTTTGAGTAAGATTGCGCAAAAAATGCAAGGATAAACAACTTTTAGTGGGAGAGTAGATCGGCCCTGGGCTATACATGAATGTGAACATTCCAATGCAGCTGAGTTTAAATAAATATAAAACTACCTTTATAATTGTAATTTTCGGTTTTTTTTATCACTAATTGCTAGACCATTGCTAATTGTAATTGTATACAAGTTGAAAAGCAAATACGACCAAGTATTGTATTGTACATTTGATTGCTTGCAACATGTATTGTATACACAAGCTTTTGTATCACTGATTGTACTAAGGTCAACAAATTAATATAGAATTTAAATTTGAAACCTATAATGTATTAGTCTGTACGATAACAAATTTTAGTTTAATAATGGTTCAGCAATGCATCAATTCAAGATAAAAGGTTGCAAAATAAGATACGTCTTTTGAAGTAAAATTTATCATTTTAAACTCTGGCCATAAATTTTCACAGCTCTGTAGTTGGGAGTGTCCTATAAATGTTGGAATATTATTTATTGCATTTATACTTGTAATATTACGTCGCTCTAGAAAACTGTTTGTTACTTTCATTCAAAAAAATACTATTTCTTAACAAGTGTTTACACTAAAAGCTCTACAACATGATTGGGTTTATTTATGTATTTATTCTCTATCAGCCAATCAATGAATCATGCTGCACAGTTCGGCGTTTCACATTTACTATTCTATCTAAGCTTTGACAAACTGTATACGTCTATTGTTGGGGGGTTTTACTTGTAAAATGTTGACAAATAATAGAAAGTCGAAGAACAGATAACTAGTCAGCTTTAAAGCGAGTCTACTACTGTTTGTTTTACTTCCGCCATCTTACCTAGAAGTCGGTTAAAGTAATATGTCCAAGTATTCACCACGATTCCAAAGAGTGTCGGGCCATTTTTACCAGGTTTTCTAACGCTGCAAGTAGGCCTACAATATATAGAACGTTATTTTGAACGCCAAACTTACAATCTTAATTTATTTTCTTATATACTAATTTACATTAACCGTGGAAAGGAGTTAACAATAGTTATTATTAAAATCATGAAAATCCAAAACTTTATTTTGGTTAATATGATTATTAGAAAGACGAATGCTCGAATGCTACGCTGAAAAATGAAATCTGTAAGTAGAATTGTTTTGTTACATTTGCAGAATTATTAAAAATCAACAACTCACGAAAATTATCATCAAGTAAAAGCACAATTCTTGATAATTTGATGTTGACGGCAGTCCTGGAATATCGAATCAATGTTGGCAGATTTTAAAGCAAATTCTTAAAATACTAGCGTTGGTGTTTGTTTTTTATAAACTTAAATTTCCGTCAACGAACGTCAATTCACAAACATAGGTTGATGAAAAATACACAGAACTGTTTGTGCATACAGAGTGTTAATAAAGTCAACTTAACCCTCTTTTTTATTTTTGTTATTGAAAATAAGTTAACAAAACTTTGTATATGTCTTGCGTTGCACAACAGGACACATTTTTTGACACATCTGAACCTTTATGATTTTGGGGGGCTTGAGGGCTTTATATTTATTTTAAATATAAAGGTAGGTCATGTAATACACCCTTAAAAGAGAAACAGAATGGCGCAAACTAGGGCTTAGTATTTTGCTTCGTTTCAAAGTAATGGACAATAATGAAAGTTCTGGAAAACGATATTGTAATCATAACTATTAATTTGTTGATATTAGGAACAAGTAGGTTGTATGTTATTTTCCAGAACTTTGATTGTCCATTACTTTGAAACTAAGTAAGTTATTAAAGTAAGTTTGCTCCATTGTTTCTCTTTTAATAAACTTTTCAATGGTGTATTACATGACCTACCTTTATATTTGAAATTGTTAGCCCCCTTACCCCCTAAGCCGTCCAAAATCATAGTGTATCAGATATGTCAAAAATGTGTCCTGGTATTCAACACAAGATATGTACATAGTTTTGTTAACTTATTTTCAGTAACAAAAATAATGAGGAGGGTTAAAGGGACTTTATGAACACGCTGTATACCATCAAGCTAGGAAATTTGTCTTTTTCAGCTTCCAAAAATCAGAGTGAGCTTTCTCCATGCATTTGTCTTCAAATACACTTTTTAGCTATGTATTTCCTTAAACAAATGAACTCATTTTTCAAATCTCTTGCTTCATAACCCAATACAGAATGTTGAACCCAAGGATACATCGGTTGTTATTGCCCACGGATAACGAACGAAATATATCTTGATATTTTCTGAAGTCACTAAAACTAATTGACATTGATACTTTAAGTAATTCTATTTTAACTCAAAAATCATTTTTAGTTTTAACAAAGAAAAATCATGTTCTCACTCCACTTGAAATTCGTATTTTTCTTCATAGATTTTTCGTTGCTTCCCTTTAGAACAAATTTCTGCAATATTTAAATTGCAATATTTTTTGTAATGTTATTGAAATAAAACTAACCTGAACACTTCAGAAGTGCACTCGCAAAGCGACAAATAAGAACGATTCACTAAGAAAGAACAATACGGCTCAAATAAACTGACTGGTGAATGGTGAAGCAGTCAGACAACAAGGTGCTTTGGTGCGCAGGTCGTCACACAGCTGACTTTTATATTGTGTCTGCTTGCAAAGCATTGCTGTGTCTGCCACTGCTAATAATTCACCTGTTCCAGCGCACAAGCGGACTTTCCGAAATAAAAAATATGATTTTTTATTTTGTTTTAAGTTTAAACTTTAGACCGTCATAATTTTAAAGCATTGACAGACATTTTTATGAAAGGAAAACTATTTAAATTACTAGAACAGTAATTATATCTTTTTAGTTTTGTAAATAGAATTTAGCAGACGTTTTTGTAAGGCAACTTATAGGCCAGTCAGTAGGGATAATTTTAGACCAAAAGTTCCAATAATTTACAATACGGCTGATTTTTTTATAAGTACATAAAGTATGTAGATTAACATTAAAAAAATGTTTACCAGTCTATCGATTTCCCAAAGTCGAAAAAAAATCGATTAACATTTTTCCCCCCGAAATTCATTAATATTTCGAGCTGGGATGAAGATAAAGAAAAATAAAAAATACCACCGTGTAGGGGAAGTATTTTTCAATAAGAAAGGACATGTGTATTTATTTCGTCCGAGCAATGGTTTGTCTGTAAAAAATTCGATAATGCAGGTATGTATTTTGCGGCAGCGCGACTCGGCCGCACGGCTGAAGACCTATTTTTTGAAGCGCGGCCTAGTACATTATAAACTATCGCATAGTTATAATGTATTAAATAAATATTTGTAATAGGGTGTTTTCAAGAGGAAAGTCTTAGCTTTACGGTGGCATGTTTTTTTTCATTACACATAATCATCTAACAAATTACCCAAATATATAAAAAAATATTGAAATTAAAAAAATGTTTTTCAAAGAAAAAGAAAACTGGTTATTTGGGGTTTTTAGGAGGAAATGATTCATATAAAATATGAAAATTTAACATGATGGATTCAAAATGGCTGCCATTTTCTTAAAAAATTCTACTTTTTTATATTCAAAATAATACAAAATGCAGTCTCGATTAACTTTTCTTCGAAAAAAATCCATTTTCTCTCAAGATAATCATCCAATTTGTATGAAATTAAAAATATACATAACAAATATGTGTATAAATGTAATATACAAAAATTATACATCTGCGATAATTTTAAACTAAATAGGCCAGCAAATTTATGAACGCATAATTATCAATGAATATATTTTTATATGATCATTTCTGTCCATACGTATAGCAGATCTAAGTTGGGCATTTTGAAATATATCGAATTAAAACTTGGTATAGCAAGTGAAAAGTTTATTTTTAACTTATATACCAAGATTCAAGTTGGTATCTTAAAAATTTGATGAGCTAGAGCCATCAGACTTATCTACGAGCCTCACGATTTTTTGCTTACCGAACGCTGTAGCCCTTTCAATCTATTCCAGTTTCGTAAATTTTTGGAATATCAACATCAAATTTGTTTTACAAGTTGAATACACCAGAGGGCCACGAAGTGAGTGCCACTGGACTAAGGGTTAAAAAGGTTTTGTCGTCCCTCGCGGTCCCTAGTCTAACATACACAATACAATTCCTTTAATGTAATAGATGGAAAGAGTTATGCAATCATATAATTCATATTGAAGATATTTAGTATAAATTATCGTATTGTCATATGTAGATAACCTAAAAGATTAAACATTTTATAGGCTTACAAGTAAATTGTATTACTTTAACATTATTAAAATTATGCAGAATAAATGTATACCCTATTAGTCTACAGTTTTATCACATTTTTTTCATAACTTTATAACCGGCCAAATAAATTTGAAAATTTTAGATACCAAAATATGATATGCGTCAAAACAAACAGTGGGGAAATTAAAACAGCTGAGGTTTGCTATTGGAACAGCTGATTACATTGTGGATTGTTGCCAGGCCAAGTTGTTTATATAATTACTTTCTTGTTTGAGGTTAGTTAACGCTGCAACTGTTCTCACCACTCCAGTGAAAGATTAACCGCAGAGCATTAATTTCGCTCATACGGTAGGTCTATGTTTTTATGATACATTATTTTGAAAACAATTTCACTGTAAACAGTTTTTTCGGCAATTGCTTCTGCAACTAATTGGCGACTAAAATGACGACAAGCAAATTAGAAATACGAATAATTCATATGCATGTATAAAAGAAGAAGTCCAGACTGGCTTACTGATTCATAATCAACGTACAGTAAAATGCAAAAATTTGAAGGTATATTTTTATGTGGTCATAGACGATCACTAAGGTAATTTTTGCAAAATGTTTATTTTAAAGCGTAAACAAGGCGAAAATCAATCCAACTTTCTTGAAAACATTTACATTTATTACCATTGCAAACAACTTGGAATCAGTTAGTTATTCTTCACAACTAACAGTTTTCTTAAGTTAGGTTAATAACAAACAAAACTCGACGAAAAAGACTCGTTAATTGATTTATAATTTACCGAGCGTAGGCGAGGTCTCCGTTTTAACTCGACCGTTCGGCATTTCGTCTGTGGGTCTGTCTTATGTTCCTTATTCCTAGGCCGAGCCATGTATATATACGGGTTTTTCCATTTTTAATTTTTAACCCCTTAAATAAAATAAAAATGGCGGCCGGACCGTTTCTCTCAGTGTAAGCTTTTTTCCAAAGCCAGTTTGTGGCTTAACCGTAAGTCGAATTTAAAAACTAATAGTATTTTACGGTAGAAAATTAGATTTTAAACAAAATTGTATTCTTGATTTTTTTCGGTATCTAACGGTAAGCTCACAAAATGGCCGTAAACTTCAAATTTGTTCAAAATCGTCCAAGTTTTTGTATTTCAACCATGTTTTTATTTATAAGTTTATTCTAATTCTAAACCAATTCAAAAGTGTTCCATAGCTTTTTGTAGATAAAGGTTTAAAGAATTCATATATATCTGTAAAAAAAAATGATTGAAGTAATATTAACAAAGTTATTAGTTCAAGAAACAAGCATGTTTAGTAACGAAAGGAAAAAGTTCAACTTTAGGCCTACATAAAAAGTAGTAAACATTTTATGTAATTTTTTTCATAAATGTAAAAAACTTTCGTAATTTAGTTCTAAATAGAATTGTATAAAAATATTTATAAATTTCAAATTCTTATATTGAAAACACCAGTTTTTATGTTCCTACTACAAGACTGTTAACAAAACTAGGCCTATTTTGAATAGTAAATTAGGAATATATCATTTGCCCAAAAATGACATA